>PVPY01000411.1:0-69033 GCA_002982035.1 Fusarium algeriense | reverse complement strand
GTCTTACATGTCTATTTGGGTGTGCCCCGCTCTTGGAACAGCTCCCTCGCCCACCATTCTCCCAAGTCCCAGTTCCCAACCCGCCCACAGCCCAAGCCAGGGTTCCTTATGCTGGCTAAGGCAGTGATAGTGGTGTCACAGATCCAGCTCCAGCTCGGGCTCCTCACAGGCTCAGATTAGAAACATCAGACGGGCGAATACATAACGAAGGCATTAGGCACTCAACTGGCCGCGCTCTTTTGTTTTTCTTCGACTTCATATCTCACTCAGCCGCAACATACTTCGTCACTCGTGCTTTCAGCCGCGATGGCCAGTTATCAGCAATATGCACAGCTTGGCAAGAAAGCTAACGACAACTCAGCCGCTGCTGGTAATTCATCATGTAAGCAATCATCATGCTCCTGTCATTCTCTCGTTCTATAGCACCCCCCTCGTAAGAGCTGATATGCAGGAGCGGCGCTGAAGCATTATGGCGATACCCTGTTTGCCAGGTTGATTTGCTTGCTTGCTTGATGACTGATGATGGTCAACTTGGAATGCTTGACCTTGGACCCTTGTCAACACCCCTCGAGAACTCAAAAAGTGCAAAGTAGTGCACAATACCTGGAATGCGACAGCGGCAGCGGTTGAGATACTACTTTGAGATACTCGCCCGCTGTGCGACATGTCACCTACGCAAGCCAATGTTCCGTTCCTGAGAGCTCCAGTGTTGATCAGTTCGCCTGTAGAGCTATTTACGTCTGCCGCCTAGTGCACTGCCTGGCACTCATGGCTGCCAAGCCACTATGGGTCTCAGACAAGCAGCGTGTCAGGGCGCAATTATTATGCCTGAGCATTGGATCAGAAGAGTCCCTCTCGCAGCGAAAACCATGTTTTTTCATCGGATATAGCAGCAACCAACAACTCGATCTTGAGCACCGCCTCCTGAACCACGGCAAATCATACCTAAGAACCTCTCTTTGCCATCTCAGATTGCACGGTAGTTGTATCCTCGCTCTTACAGAGGAACCGAAATCTATCTTCAGCCTCAATTGGCGTCCACAAGCGCCCCCCACGAATAACTTGGCGCTGGATGTTCCCAGTAACAGGACCCTTGCGCTTGATCACCAGCCCCTGAAGCAGATTGGGCCGGGCGTTTTTGCAGCATCCCCGCTGCATTGTCGTTATTTTTGATCCCCTCGTTGGGCTTCGCTTCAGGGTGTCGCATTCTACTTGATTCTCGAACCAGGCATATTTGAACCAACTACCTACCGCAAATTAGCTCTGGAAACCTTGAATCTAAACTGGAACTGTTACCACCAATCAGTCGATCAAGCAAGCAAGCAAGCAGTCAACCCAGCGTATTAATCAAGCCAGTGCCTAACGCACGCGCAGTATATACTGCCTACTGTTTGCTGGTTCGAGGCAAAGAGGGGTTACGCCAACGCTTCTGCAGTCATCGGTGACCGCGCCCCGTCAGCTCTTATTGCATTTGTTCCTTGTGAACGAGAACAAGGGCCCCCTTCTTTATTCGTCTTATCCCCCGACCCTCTTGCTGACATCTTACGTCCTTTTCGCGATAGACGGCCAGCGAACCGAGATGGCTCCCCCACAGTTAGGCGCGACATTTGTCCCCGGCGGCTTCGATGATTATTATATGCCAGAAGTCGTTGCTCCCTCCCCTCAAAGGTATGTCTCTTGGCTCTTCCCCCTTAATACCATTTCCGGCCCGGTCTCCAGTTTCTATTTCCCAAATCTCTATCCTCCTTGTCCTTACGATCCCATATAAATAAAGCTTGCCAGCACCGGATGCGGTTGTAACGGTGAAAAGGTGGGGCATGCTGACGATTCTTTGTTATTGTTGTATCTAGGGTAACCCCTCAGGTCCCTCAAAATATGCAAGAGGACCTCCAGCGCATGGAGCTCGAGGCTACTTCTGTTGAACCACGATCACAAACCGATTCAGGCCCAGGTCCTCGTCACTCTCGTGAACCGTCGCTCTCTACTTACACAAACCCTCGGGGAGCCGACCCGCCCAGGCCCCAGCCTGCAACACAGGTCTCAAGCGACGACATCCGAGCATACCAGTCCACCGATAAGATCTCCGAGAGCCTCAGCACCATGAGCTTCGACGCCCCCTCATTTTCGCCTTTTCCCAAGGTAAAGGGCGATAACATCCCCCCAACCGACGAGGAAAAGGAAGAGATTCTCTGGAACGCGCGCAAGCATGTTCTTCACTCACAGAATGTTTCAATGCAAATTACCTGGGCGCGCGACGTCCTTACTTGGGCCGACATTTCCCAAGAGTCCATGATACGCGAATATGGCGAAAAGGCCCGACCTGCTACGCCCCGCATAGAACACGAGCTCCGAGTCGATGCAATCAACATAATTACCTACTTGTCACAGCAAGAACACCCCGAAGCATTATACATGCGCTCAAAATGGCTCGAATTTGGCAAGTTTGGTAACCGTGTCGACAAGCGTGAGGCTTATATCGGCTACAAGCGCGCTGCAGAGCTCGGTCATGGACGATCCGAGTATCGCATGGGCATGTTGTACGAGCAATCTAATGACATGTCCAAGGCGAAGGAGCATTACTACCGCGGTCTCTCCCTCAAAGACTCGGCGTCATTGTACCGAATGGGCATGATGAGTCTTTTAGGCCAGCATGGCGAGACGAAGGATTACTCGACTGGCCTTGAGCGGATACAGGCCGCGGCCGACAGCTCCGACGAAGACGCTCCTCAGGGTGCTTATGTTTACGGTATGCTCATAGGACGCGACCTACCAGACATTACGATCCCTGAAGGCTTGTTGCCCAACAACCCATTGACGACCAAGATGTATATCGAGAAGTCAGCTTATCTTGGGTTTGCTAAGGCCCAACTCAAGATGGGACAGGCATATGAACTTTGCCAGTTCGGATGCGACTTTAATCCATCTTTCTCGCTCCACTACTACGGCCTTGCAGCTAAGCAAGGTCTCCCCGAGGCAGCCCTGGGTGTGAGTCGATGGTTCCTATTTGGCTATGAGGGCGTTTTCAAAAAGAATGAGTCGCTGGCGTACAAGTATGCTCAAGAGGCTGCTGCCGCCAAACTACCTACAGGAGAGTTTGCCTTGGGTTACTACAACGAGATTGGAATTCATGTCGAAAAGAGCTTGTCGGAAGCTCGGAAGTGGTACCAACTCGCCGCCGAGCATGGTAATCAAGACGCCGTTGGCCGACTCGCGTCTCTGGATGAGAACAACACCCTGTCAAAATCTGACCACGAAACTACCACGCTGACCCGCATCAAGTCACAACACGGATCTCAGCGCGGCAAGCGCCCTGACCGCTTCAAACAGCCACAACAAATGCCGACTCTCAGTGAAGGAAGCGCCCCTGCTTCACCTTCACTGGACGGACCAGGCTACCCTAAGCCACAGGATCCTCAGCCGAACCCTTCTCTTGGAATACGACCTACTATCGTCTCGGAGCACGTCAACTTCCCCGATCCTTCGCGAGCTTCTTTTGTACTCCCAGCAACGGCAGACAGACCTCCTGCCTTCAGCGTTCGATTAGATGCCAACCAAGGCCCAGTGCGGCCCCAATCGGCAGCTCCCTACCCCGAAGATGATCGACCACCTCCCCTAACAGTTCGTTCCAAATCGACTGCGCCTTATCCCGAGGACGACACCCAAGGACAGACTTCTCGTTTCAACCAAGGTGGTCGTATGGGACCCCCTTCAGATCGCCCATCAAGCGCTTTTGGCATTAAGCCACAATCAGGGGGCCCTCGACCTATGCCACAGTCCCAATCGATGGGCAATCTTCACCCTGGAGGTCCAGGAGGACCTGGCCGACCTGATCCTCGCAACAGAGCTGCCTCCACTGGATGGGAAGGCCAGCAAGGCCCTGGAGGTCCGGGAGGCCGTCCTTCTCCTTATCCGGAAGACAACGGGGCACCATACGGTGGAATACAGAAGACACCCACTGGTGGCCAATATTCACCGGGCTTACAAAACCCCCAGTCTCAAAACTATGAACGCTTCTCTCGCGTACCTGGGGCTAGTGGGCGACCCGAGCGTGGGAGCTCTCTTCCCCAGAATCAGCAGCAGCAGCAATTACCACCTCAGGCAAACCGACCCCCACGTACATCAAGCGCTCAACCGCCAATGGTGTCCGGCGGTGCCGGCCCTGGCGGCAGGCCTTCTCCGGGACCTTACGGCGGACCTCAAGGGGGGCCTCAAGGGGGCCCGACTGGTCCTCCAAGGACTGGAAGCGCACCTCCGTCACAATTCCAGAGGCCTGATAACAGACCGAGCCCTGCTCCCAGTGCTGCGACGATGCCACCCAAGGGACAGGGTAAACAGGGACCTGCAACATTTGAAGATATGGGTATCCCACAAGGAAAGCAGGACAGTGACTGCGTAAGTTTGCCGGGTAGATTCGTGTTTATGGACGGAGCACTAACACAATTGACAGGTCGTCATGTAAAGTTGGAACGATAACAAGACGAACTAAAGCGGGTGGGACATGCACGAATCAGTTGTTACAGGGACTACGTTTGAACACATAAAGCTGGAAGCAAGTAGCATCTTTTTGGAGTCGAGCTCGCGGACGGAATGCATTTGTACTGGGCCCAGAAGTAAATATCCGTGAGACGGGACGGGCTGGCGGGTTGGTCGCGTGTAAACGCTGAACATTTGGGTATTGAGTATTGTAAGTATGATCTCTCAATGTATTGAGTTGAAGATATGAGGTATGGATAGCGTGCGTAGACGGCGATGATCTGATGAGTTTTGTGTTCTTTAGTATTCTCTTGCAGTCTCGAGCTGTTGAGCGTTTTGTGACAATGGCTTTGTCCATGTTCGACCTCAAAGATGCTGTTCCAGAATGATGGTTCGATGATCATGGGGTGAACTTGTCGATGACTCCATGAACAATCTTCCAAGAGACTCAAGAAGGCCAGGATCAACAGCGTGAGGCAATTAGTATATAGTTTCTGGGTTATCAAGTTATTCTGTGTTTACATCATCATCTTCCCCAATCATTTAATCGACAACCTAAGCTGATTACACAGACTATCTATTACGAAATCTTTTTTTATCCTCCCACCTAATCGACAGGCAAAAGACAAAAGACGTTTTAAACAGTCAGCATGGCGCACCTCAATCAAGGAATTGAGTTGGAGTCATTAAATGCCGCCCGACAGGCATCCAGTCCCTCTGCTGACCCAGAGGGACAATCCAATAGTGAGAACCAAGCTCCATCGGAGTTTGGCCAAAGTCTTCTTGAAGAGGCTGTTAGTCGTGCCTCTTCGGATGGCTCTCAGGGTACTGTACCGCCCCCTGATGGTGGATGGAGAGCTTGGTGTGTTGTTGTATCCAGCCATCTTGTATATATCAATACCTGGGGCTGGGTAAACTCGTTTGGTATTTTCCAGGCATACTATGCCGTGTCTCTAGGTCTCCCGGCGAGCGAGATCTCGTGGATCGGCTCTATTAGCGTCTTCCTCCTTTTCTTCGTCGGTACCTTGACAGGACGTCTCGTCGACGCTGGATATTTCCGATGGGTGTTCATCTCCGGCATTATCTTCCAGGTTTCGGGTATCATGGTTACTTCGTTTTGTACTGACTACTGGCATTACTTCGGTGTTCAAGGCGTTCTCGTTGGTTTGGGACATAGCTGTTTGTTCTGTCCTGTGCTGGCAGTACTGTCAACGTTCTTCGCTCGAAAACGTGCGTTGGCCATGGGAGTCGCAGCTTGTGGAAGCGCAACAGGAGGTGTCTTGTTTCCCCTCCTCGTTCGAGCTCTCCTTTCTAAGGTAGGCTTTGCCTGGACTCTGAGGGTCGTGGGTTTCGTTCAGCTTTTCCTTCTATCTATTGCTCTGATTCTTGTCAAGCCTCGGCTTCGGCCTCGTCAATCTGGTCCCTTGATCGATTTCTCTGTCTTGAAGGATTTTGAGTACGTCTCGTATGTCACGGCTTCATTCTTTACCTGCTCGGGAGTTTACCTTGCTTACTACTTCATTGCAGCTTATTCTTGTACCGCTATCGACCCGCCCTTTACATTCAATCAGTCTCTTGATCTGCTGATGATTCTCAATGGTGTTGGCGTTCTAGGTCGTCTGCTCGCCAACTGGACCGCTGATTACACCGGCGCCATCAACATCTTCGCACCACACTGCTTTTTTGCTGCTATACTACTCTATTCTTGGATGGCAGTCACTAACAAGCCAGGTCTCTATGTATGGTCCGTCTTCTACGGTATTCTCGCCGCTGCGATTCAGAGCCTCTTCCCCACTGGTATCTCTCTTCTGACCGAGGATTTGAACAAGATTGGTGTCAGGATGGGAATGGCATTTACGATTATTAGTTTTGCTACACTCGCGGGACCACCTGTTGCAGGTGCGATTATTGATATTGAAGGTGGGTTCAAAGGTGCGCAGGCGTTTGCTGGTATGGCTATGCTGTTGGGTGCCGCGTTTTTGATTGCAGCTAAGAAAAAGAGAATGAACAGGCTGGGAACAGGCTGGTTCGGTAAGTGTGGGGGATAGAAAGGAGTAAGTCGGCGTTTCTTTTTTCTTCATCTGATAAGTCAATAGATTATTACACTGTTGCAATATAAACTGATTTGGGTTACATCTCATGTGAACGTTGTAGTGAAATCCCTTGTATGATCCAGGATATAACTCGAATATCGCCCTGGTGAACCCTTGTTTTGCCCTTACGAACCTGATTTCGTTGACGCCTCAAAGACATCAAA
Source organism: Fusarium algeriense (assembly GCA_002982035.1). NCBI lineage: Eukaryota > Fungi > Ascomycota > Sordariomycetes > Hypocreales > Nectriaceae > Fusarium > Fusarium algeriense. The sequence continues at coordinate 62,303 of PVPY01000411.1, read as the reverse complement.
AATGTGTCTTCGATGAATTCCACGCAAGCCTTTGTCTAGTCATCAAATTTGATGACGACCTTTCCGACCTGTTTTCCTTGCCAAACATACTCAATGGCCTCCTCTGCCTTGTCAAAAGACCAAGTCGAGTCGAGGATATCCTCGAAAGTCATTTGTGTAGCCGAGATGGCAGCCATAAGTTCATCTTGGTCATCCTTGGAACCAGCGTTGATGCCGCGTACATTCAATCGTCGATCGATGATAGTAGAAACGAACTCTTTAAGGTGTTCAGGCTTTGGGCCGCCCAGGTAACCGACTTGGCTGACATTTCCTCCACGCCGAGTGCACTCCATGGATCGGACGAGAGAGCTACTGCCACCATTCTCAACAACAAGGTCAACTCCGATCCCGTTTGTTAAACGAAGTACTTCCTTATGCCAATCCAGATGAGTTTTATAGTTAACTATCTAGATCTCTGGATTTCCGAATTGTTTTTTGATATGTTCCAACTTCTCATCGCTCGAGGAAGTTAGGATGACTCGAAGACCTGAGGCACGAGCCAGCTTGAGAGCAAAGTTGGAAACACCGCCAGTTCCTTGACACATTAGTAAAGTTCTTTATTAAGTCTAGGCGAGGGACTACCTTGGATAAGAACGGTTTGGCCAATGGTAGCACCCTTGAGAGCAGACCAAGCAGTAGTTCCAGCGCAAGGAATTATGGAAGCCTGGATCCAATCCAGATGCTCAGGTAACTTTGTAACTAATTTCTCGTCAAAGACGACATAAGTAGCCAAGATACCATCCTCATTCGCTGCAAGCCAAGACCTTCCCGTTGAACGGGAGTTGACGAACTCAGAATCCGTGATAGGGGCAACTCGATCGCCGACTTTGACGAGCGAAACTCTATTACCGACGAAAGTGATCTCACCAGCGGCATCATTGCCTGGAACACCATTGGGAGTAACAGGCCATGGATTTCCGCCGTTGGCGATGTTGGCGTCGCGGTAGTTGAGAGCTACGGCGTGGACTTTGATGAGAACGGCTGTAGGATGAAGAGGGAGAGGGAGATCTTCAGTGATGAGTTTCACTTTGGGACTGCCTTTGGTGTAATCGTCTGTTCGACGCCAGGCCTGGCGTTGAGTTGGCTGGGACATTTTTGGCTTGATGGAGAGAAGTATTGCAATCAAGATGATTCATAAGGCACACATGGTTACTGATATCATGCCCTGAACTCTGAGTGGGAGGCCATTCTTTTTATACTGAGGTCGCCATGATGAGGCGCCTTGTTGCTGACATATCTACGCGGGGTAACTTCATTTATAATAAATCCAAGTATGGATCATGAGTAGATCATTACATTATGATCTAATTGTGTCTGAAATTTGTTCCTCGATTCTTTTCTTGTTTTGGTTACGGGGTTTTCGAGGAGTGTTTGATCTTGGCTGAAGCCGGGTACGTTAACCGTAGGGTATCCACATCACGAGGGACGATGCAACTACTTGCGAGGTTGGCGAAGTCATTACAAATATAATTTTCTGAAATGAGTAGACTATCTACTAGAAATCACATTAAATCGACCGGAATTGGTGGGAATGCATGAGAATGAGACCCTACTGATAATTTGAACACTACTCGGAACTTGTCTCTCAGCTTCCATTCCCGAGCGGAGCTGAACAACGTCTCAAGGCGAACAACAGACATGAACAAGTAACATATTAGGCCTCTTCTCAGCCAAATCAGACTGAATAGTTATGAATTGGGCAATTTTAAGAGACCTGAACAATAATCGTTCCCTTCCTACTCTTGAACAGCATCTTAACCTCTGCGCTGACTTAGACGATTACTCCAACCCGTACTATCTTGGGATATGAACCCGCGGGCATCACACTTCGGCAACCAGAGAACAGACCGGCATATCTACTGTTTCCCCTTTTGGAACCGAAGCGATATCTCCTTTGGATCTCCGTAAACTCAAGAACCGACAAAGGAAATTTAAAGAATGCAGTTATCGAAGTGAGGGGAAGCCGTTAATATATCGGCATCTTCTGGATCCGTGACGCTGAGCCTTGGTGTGTGACTACGGGGGAATGTAAAGAAGCCTTGTTACGTCAGCGTTGCAGTCGGAAGATAAGCTTGCATAAGAGATGTGACACTCTGTGCTAGCTAATCGATTAAGTTACTCTTCACATACTCTCTAGTAATCCTTCAGTATCATCTGCAGTTATTGCTTCACAATATGTCTGAGCTCCAGATAGCCAAAATAGATGTGTTCAAAATCGATCTCCCTTATTCAGGAGGTGTTTACTATCTATCAGGTGGCCGTGAATACAGGAGCTTCGATACAACCATTGTCCGAATTACCACCAATACTGGCATCGAAGGCTGGGGTGAAAGCACTCCTTTCGGTTCAACTTACATCGCTTCTCACGCCCTTGGCGTAAGAGCAGGCATTGCGGAGATCCCCCCTTGGTTGATTGGTTTGGATCCACGACAAGTTGATCGGATCAATGAGGCCATGGATGCTGCTCTGATCGACCATGAGCATGCCAAAACCCCTATCGACATTGCCTGCTGGGATATTTTTTGGCACGTCAGTTGGAATGCCGGTTTGCGATTTGCTCGGTTGCCGCACTGATGTTGGCCTGCCTATCATCTCGTCAATCTATATGGACAAGCCCGAAGATATGCGCAAGCGCGTTGCAGAGCATCGAGCAAGAGGATATATAGGCCATTCTGTCAAGATCGGCGGGGATCCTGGTGAAGACGCTCAGCGAATAGCTGCTTCACTCGCCGATAAACATCCCAGAGAGCCCTTCCTCGTTGATGCTAACGGTGGAATGACTGTTGAGAACGCTCTTCGCATGTTGAGGCTCCTCCCATCCTGCTTAGACTTTGTTCTTGAAGCCCCTTGCGCCACATGGCGCGAAATTGCCTCTCTCCGTCGAAGAAGCAACGTCCCCATCCACTTCGATGAGCTCGCCACTACAGACGCATCCATCATCCAGATGATAGCAGACGACGCAGCCGAAGGGCTCAGCATCAAGATCTCAAAAAAAACGGCGGTTTGACCAAAAGTCGACGACATAGGGATATTGGTCTTGCTGCAGGCTACACGATGAGTTGTCAAGAGACTACTGGATCGGACATTGCTTTCGCAGCGATTGTTCATCTTGGACAGACCATCCCTGAGAGGAATCTGCGATGTATTTTGGAGTGTAGAGATATGGTCACCGTGAAGACGGCGGATGGGAACTTTGAGGTAAGGAATGGAAGGGTTCATGCGCCGAAGGAGCCGGGATTGGGTGTGACACCTCGCTTGGATGTTTTGGGTGAACCGGTTGCTAGTTATTCTTGAGTCGAGTTCAAGATAGGTAGTTGTGCGTTGATGTTGGCGAGTATAAAGTGTGGATGATAGGGTGAACTAATTGCAAGTTTAGATTTATTCAAATAGGTCACCTCACCAATTTGACAGCTTGAATATATATTTCTTGAGTACTTGGTATTCTTCATAAAATTTATTTGAAGATATATAAGTTTGGAGTAATTGTCACGATCTCATCATAAGCTTAGGTAAGGCAGTTTTGTGGATTGTAATAACTGTTACTACGCTACTCCTCAACCTGCTGGGATCTGGGCCAATGATTTTGAACTTGCCTCAGGAAAGAGTCTGCATTGTTTCCTGTCCTTACTGCCTAATCAACTTGACGCGTCTGCTGTGGTTAGCAGTTTGCATGAGGCCGTCGATTGAAGGTCGCCCAGCTCATCAGCAGCCAACAGCGGCCGGCCTCCTGCATACAAGGCAACAAGCCACAGACCGAACGCTTTTCAAGCCTGTCCCTGGAGGGTAAAACTAACTGTCACTCAATGTAGTTTCAAAGCTAAAGCTCTAAGTTATTTGTCCAAGTAACTGTAGCACTTTTGCTTTTATACATTACTTGAGACTATAACTTCGGATTAGGCAGGCCTAAGGATTATAGCACTTTTAGGAATTTTTATAAACTATCTTATCAAATTGTGATGACGTTATGATAATATTTAAGTAGTGATTTACATACTGTAGGTAAACAGAGGAAGAGAAGCTCTAAGGTGAGTTGGCAAACTGCTCGCTCGACCTGCCACTGACAGCCGCCACTGCCAACAGCTGCCAGTGTCAACCTGCATCCTCACAGTTGGCAGCGTTATTTGGTTATGCGTCTTGTCATTTAGTTTTCCATCTTGCTTTTCCTCTCTTCAATCATCTACTCTTCTAGAACCTAACTTCGTCCCTTTATCCCGTCTTCAACACACAACAACAAATATATCGCCTTCCTTACGATAAAACCTTCATAGCAATTTGGCAAGAGACCATCTCCTCCAGTGACCACGATGCCTGCAGCAAGCCTTGCCCGCCGACCGAGGCCCGCTGCGGGCAAAGGTGACCATGACAATAAACACCTGGAGCTCGTCGATGCTCTTTACAACCATCTTGCGCTCCCACCTCAACTCCCACATCGTCAAGACTCAAACTTGAACGAAATAGAGAACGCTCTCACCGAAAGACTCATAGTGTCGGTGAAACACCTGCGAGATCTTCCTGACAATGATCTGAGTTACGCATGGAAATCGGTTGAACGAGGCCTTCAAGCCACCAAGACTATTCATTCCGGAGGTCACGTCGATCGAACTGCGCTCATTCGAGAGCTCAACGACCTTGGCGACTCAGAATTTCTAGTCATCTATGTACGAAGCCAGAACTGCGCCCTCTACATCCGCCGATCACAAGAGTAAGTGACAACCTCATAACCATCGTATAGCCCCAACTGACTTCATTCAGTCCAGTCCTTGGTGCCGCTGTTGTGTTCGAAGCATTTGAAACTTCAGCACGTAACGAAGATGTACTAGCAACAGAAAATGCTCTTCAGTGGGATTTTCCTGGATGTGCCGTCGCCGTTCCGCTTGCTACTTTCCGTGAAAATGGTTTCGTGGCCAACCTAGCCAATTTCCTCGATAACGCTTCGCGTGAATCACTCACTGATTTCTCCGCCCACGCACTCAAAGCGGGCACTTCTATGCCGGAATTTCGTAACACCTCTGAGCCTGCCCTTATTTCATCCATGCTTATGGCTATTCTCCAACAGAATGGTCGTCGCCTTGCACCAACTCTTCTGCAGAAGATGGTTCGAGATGATGTCCTCTGGAAGAATGCAGAAAAGCCCTGGAAGAGGCTCCCATACTGGCTTGTGTTACGTGTTGCAATCTCACGTTACCTGGCACAGCGTGTAGGGGGCGAGATTGGCCGTATCGAGTACAAGTTCTTGTTAGCCCACCTCTTCAGCGAATTTCTTACACATGTGCAGCGATCAGGCATCCGGCTTGATCGACTTGACTTCCTCAAAAAGAAGGTTTGTCGACGACTCGTCAAGCTAGAGGTAGACAATGATCGGTCTCGAGATCTGACCGAGAGGATCGAGTATCTGTTCACTCATCTTAGCCCCGGATTTCATATGTCCATTTCCAAGGCAAACGCCTACATCGAAGCTTCATGGAAGCAACAGAAGCTTGCCATGACCAAAACAATCCCTCCATTACCAAAGCAAGCTACCTTCGAGGACATGCAATTAGACCTACGGGCTAGCGGAGCTACCTTGAACAGGATTTGGCAAGGCTTTTCGAAGCCGGTCAAGTTCAACCTCGGGCGACAAAACACCACGAATCTCGCAGAAGCAGCTAAGATGCATCTTAGCTCATTCGCCTTAGAACACTCCAGATTGATCGACAAGGAGTCGGCGATTCGGAGTTTCTGCGATGAACATAGCCTCATTCCACGCCCAAAGATTGAAAAGGCAACTTCCTTGATCAGCAACTATCTGCGACAGGCTCCTGGGGCTTACGAAAATATCCCCGAACTAAAAAGCACCTTGATATTGAACGTCATGGATCTATGGGTTGTCATGGACAAGGCAGCTTGCGCTATGTATCCACTTCTCAGTGAATTCCACCCTGTATTCCGACCTGAGATGCTCGATGTCCTACTACTTTCTACCTTTGATGACATGAGGCGGCTGCAAAAGATTCAGGCCTACATTCAGGCTCGAATTTCTGCTTGCGATGGTTCAACGGTCAGCATTTTCGACGACCCAATTCGTGGCTCCTTCGGACATCGATTCTACGACGCTTCTGACATGGCCGACGAGATGACGGCGCTTCACGAGTCAATCGAAGCTTGGGCGACTACTTTGCGCAATACGAAAGAAAAAGAATGGAAAAACAAAACCGAAGAGTATTCAAGGCTATCCAAGAACGTCGACGAGAGCACATGTGTCTACATGGTGGATGACGACAACCCCCACCTGCCCCCTTATCATGACCCTGACTGCCGTCGCTGCTACTTGAAGAGGCAGTTGAAGCGCATCCGCATACAGGCTTATGAGCATCCTCTGCCGTCAGATCACTTTGTTGCCAAAGCCGTGGTTTTTGAGCTGCTTTGTCCGCAGACTTTGGCGTCATATCGAGATACCACATGGGCTATTATGTCGAACCTTGCCCTGACCCCTGAAGAAGGTGTTGATCCAAAGTGCTGGGTGCGAGACTATCAGCAGCTGCATCAGTTCGCCAACAATTCGTCAATGAGCTGTTCTTTGGCATCAGTCACTAAGCCTTGTAAGTGTTTTGATTAATTTATCCCTTCCTCATCATACTTTAGGATGATATCTAGAAACTTAGGTCTGTTATCCTAAACTTAGACCTGTTGTTTCAAAGATTTGGCCTAATTTATGGAACTTATGCCATAATTTAGGCTAGGTCTGACCCTTTGCTTAAACTTATGCCTGCAATCATACAACTTATGTCAAAGTATCAGCTAACCTTAGAGTAGTTGTCTCCACCCACTACCACTCCTTGGAATTTCCTGTTGAATGGGACAACGGCAGATACGGTGTTTGTCGCCCAAATGGATTGAAGTTGACATACTGTGATAATCTCTCGAAGAGATGGCCTGGCCGACGGGGCCACCTCAGCTTCTTGCACCATGTGAAGTTTCAAATTCCCGATTCTTCTCCATTCTCGCGGGTCCTGCAAGATACCGCCTTCTTCAAGAGTGCCTATGGACCCTCTTCCTATGAGATCGTGGCAACGGCATCGAGGTGCCCTCAGGGCATCAATGTTCATGAATACCTGGCTTTTCAGACAGTTGCGTCTGGAAAGTCCAGACGATGGTTATCAATCATCACTGAATTGGCCTCAGCCAACCTGAACTTCTCAAACGAGGCTACCATGGTACTCTTGACTCACCTAACTCTGCAGTGTGGCCCCTTGGGTGATCGGAGTGAATTTCGACTCATCCACGAGGTCTTCCGCGATCCTGACTTCTGTGAGACCTTTATACAACAGATCTCCAACCGGCTAGACAGCCTAGCGGCGAACTGGCGAGAAATTTACCTGATGGAAACCATCGTCACTTTCACGCTGCGGCTACTCGACTTCTCCTGGGCGGCCTCTCTGACAAACATATCCAAACAGGCTATTTCTCTTCTGCTACGCGCCAGGATCACATGTCTGCGTTGGTTCAAGCTCCTTCGTGCCGAATCTTACAAGGTTGTCGACGCCGACACTGCTCGAAGGTTTCAACAGTATGGACTTTGGGCTGCCCTGTTGTGTAAACGAACATACACACCCTTGATATACGGACCTATCTGTTTCGATGATTCATCTCTTGAGATTTTTATCCAAAGTAGCATCACCGCAAATGATAGCCTTGTGGTTAAGCTAGAGGCGCTCCCTCAGCTTCTGCAGCATGCAGTCATCAGAGACATCCGCCTTTCGTATCGTCTTGCTCCGGCTGTCTCGCAGCGAATAGTGGAAAATCCGGAAGTCTTCCGTGTATCCCTCAGAGACATGTGGCCTGAAGAGGAAGGATGTCCTCGGGTCTTTTCTAATGTCAAATTAGCTCCCGACGCTCCCAATTGGGTTATTTGCCAATCGAAGGCAGGCGACAGCACTTTCGAACAAACCGTTTCCTTCAATTGTGTCAAAGGTGTACTTTTGATTGACAATCACCCAATGGGAAAGCTCCCAGAAGACCCTAAGCATTCCCTCGTATTGAATGAGCTTTTCGGCAACCAAGCTCTCCTTACATATCCTTCCGACCGCCCAGGCATGCAATATGGTGAGTGAACCTTCTTGATCTAGCCAATTTTGTACTTTTAACTGACGTATGAAATAGCTCTCTGTGTTAGACCTTATGGATACCAAGTCCATGTAGGATTCGACGGTAGAGCACAAGGGTTGATTGTCAGAGCTTTCCGTGGAAGATACGCTCTGCAACTGATTCCACGCGAGACCTTTCACGGCGAATCTTCCGATCTTCCGGGCCCTCTGATGAACAACTGCTTTCACTGGTTGCACCTAAGGACTGGAGAAGTCTTAATAACCTCCAGGGATAGGCCTTGGCCTGATAATCCTCATAGGTGGTACATTTTGAGCCTCAAAGATTACACTTGCACAAAAACGCGCCTCTATCGTGGCCTCCTTACAAAGGATCATATTATCAATCCGTTCAGCCCACTCTATAACCGTGTTATCCGAATTCTTGACTCTTTTGAAGATCGCAGTCAAATAACTGTCTATCAGCCGGGAGGAGGTCGGAACCTCACTGTGGAACTACCGAGACTCAACATCTCTTTCCACACCAACAGGAACCGTCAACTTCAATCGCCCCAGCTCCAGTGTCAGATCGACACAAACCAAGATGCCGGGACCTGGTATGGCCTTCGCAGCAAGCTGGTATGCACTAGCCTCACCAACCCGATGCACAGGTCTATCTTAGTGCCTCTCGGTCCCCTATCTGCTCGATCAGAAGGTTGCCATGTTACGGTGAGAATACAGCCATCAGACAAATTCGGAAGATTCAATATCAACACAACACTGGGACGAATTGACTGCGCACCAGAGCCCACCCTTGTCTTCACAAAGGTTCTTATACACGCATGCACATCCTTTCTGCTGCCTGATCCTCTGACTGGCCGCACTGGAACTGAAGAAGCTATTGAGTGGCTTCAGTCTGGCATATCTCAGCCATGGTCCCCCCTGACACCTCCTTCTATTTTGGTACTGAACCAGATAGCCCAACTAACACCAAAGAGGGTATACTACCCACAGGACCTCAGAGTCATGCGTACCGATACTTGGATCGAGTCCCTACCTGCTATCCTTCAAAGTTCTGCATACAGACAGATTGTGGATCGTATCCTTCAAGAGTCTGCAACTCTGGCAATATTTGCAACCAAAGAACACAATGTCGTGAAAATCCCTGAACTTCCCTCGTCGGGAGACCTGCATTTACATACACGAGTGATGCTTCGACAAGAATCTGTTGGAAGGTGCTCAGGGGATGCATCAAGCCGTGTGCCGCCAGTCAACCAGAAGTACATGTCTCGGGATCGTCCTTCAACAGTCAACATCATGCATCGCAACGTGCTTGAGGTTACACACCTGATTCGCAAGTGGCCCCAGAACTTCAAAACAACGGATTGTATTGCCCAAATTCTCGCACAAGGCAGCACTGTTGGTGGATTTACATCGCCATTCGATGGAACGTCCCTTAATGAAAAAATGAAGGTTAACATTCTTCATAATTGGGGGTCACTGGTTCGATTTTCCCGGGAAACGACCGATAGATACAAGCTCATGTACTTGATTGGGCCGATGTCGTTCCATCTCGATACAAATATGCCACTTCTGCGAACCCTAGTTGCTTCCGCCGTTTTTGGTGATCTTAAAGATCTTGACCTGCCAAAGTGGGATGAATTCGACCATTTCCAACCAAATCAGGCACCACAACTAGACTACATTCTTCAGTTACTTAAGCCCTACAGGGTTGCTGCGCCGGAGAATGATGCATCTGGCTTGGGTCAGTATTCGAGCGGCAAGCTTCTGCGCAAGTTGCAGATCGAGCAGGCGAAACATGAAGCCAAAGTCGAGGAAGACTGCAAATACTTTGCCAATCACCTGCTTAGTCAATGGCCTTGTCTAGAGCCAAATGTCAGTGGCCTCTCCCGATCCGTCTTGATTGACATCGGCCCTGCGCTGGAGGTGATTCGCCCTGAATGGAAACGTCTGTTCATGAACAGAGATCTAGCAGAACACCTCAAAGCAGTCCAAACCATTCTTGATCGACATAGCCAAGAAGATCGATACGAACCGCCCGTGGTCCCTCTTTCTGAAGAGACGTACGCCGTGAGAATGCGAGGTACCGAAACCGTTGACCTGCGGCAACTTCTGGCCAAACCATACAAAGCCAAATTCACTGCGGTTGAGTCGAGTTCTGCTACACGTAGTTCGGTGGTAGATCGACCATTTTTGAGTGAGAAGGACTTCAAAGGGTTTGGCAATTTTGCTTGGCGGGGAAATACAGGTTCAGGGGCTAATTCAATGTGGTCTGGGACCCCAAGACGCGTGAATGCTCCGGCTACGAGAAACGATGTATCGGAGTCCGTTATGAGATCAGAATCCGTCATGAAGTTAGACCTCATATCTCAACGCTTGGGGACATCCCAATCGGCTGTTAGACGTCGCTATGCAGCCGACTTCCAGAAGAGCCTCGCAGCTTTTCGATTACAGCATAGTCCTTCAAATAGCTTCAAAGACTTGAAGCCTCGAGATGCTGAAATTCGATTCAGTCTAGAGAAGGTAGAGAGTGGCTTCGAGGTAATCCGGACCGCCCTGGAAGCCCCCTCATACGGAATGTACTCAAACTCACAAAGGGGAATCTATTGGCTCAAGGCTGGAGGCCTGTGGCCCATTGTGACCAAGGCTACAGTTCTTTCTTGCATCGGATCTGGATATTCTCAGACCACCAGGTTTGGAAGTGGAATGAGAAAGGCGATTATAGAAATGGGTATGGACATTACTAAATATCAAAGGCAGGTCCGGCTCCATGACTTGGCCTCCAAAAACATCTCCGGCAGGTACCACGAAGAAGAGTCCAATGAAGGACATTCAAATTGGAGCCCAGAGGAGTACCCAGATTGGCTTCTTTTAGAGATAGAGTCCAACATGATGATCCGCCCTGTTCAAATCGATGTGGCTTTGGCAACAATCTCCCCTGATTCGGGATCTAATTCTGTACTTCAGATGAACATGGGCCAAGGTAAGTTTTTGACCTGAAAGATGGGAAGTTTAGCGACTCTCAATGCTGATTTTCTATGCAGGTAAAACCTCTTGTATTATTCCCATGGCGGCGGCAGCGCTTGCCAACAAGAAACAGCTTGTAAGAGTCATTGTACCAAAAGCTCTCCTCCAACAAACGGCCCAGTTGCTCCAGGCTAGACTTGGTGGTATCCTCGGACGGGGCGTCCGACATGTTCCCTTTTCACGTAGAACCCCCACGACCGAGAAGAACATACGAGCTTATCACTCTATCCATCGAGATATGCTCAAGTCTGGGGGTATAATGATCTGTCAACCCGAACATCACATGTCGTTTATGCTCAGCGGTCGACAGCGACTTTTGGATGAGCAGCCTGCACAAGCAGGACCAATGATCAAAGTACAAGAATGGCTCACAAAGTTCTCAAGAGATATCCTAGACGAATCTGACTACACTCTTGCAGTAAGAACTCAGCTTATCTACCCCTCTGGTGCTCAGACTACAGTTGATGGACACCCACACCGATGGCTCGTTACCGAAGCCGTGTTGCGTCTTGTCGATAATCATCTGTATGACTTGTCAAGATGTTTCCCTCATTCTATCAGCGTTATTCATCGTAATGGAGGTGGATTCCCCTTTGTGTTCTTCCTCCGGCAAGATGTTGAGGATGAGCTGGTACGAAGGCTCACAAAAGACATTTGCCAAGGTGCCGGCGGGATCCTGCCACTTACTGAGCAGGCTATGGGGACTAAAGACAGAGTCGCTGTGAAAGAATTTCTCACACTTCCTCGGCCTCGGCCTGCAAGTATTGAGCGTATTCGGAACCTCTCGCCAGACAAGCCTAGCTTGAAACAGACTATCTACCTTCTTCGTGGTCTCCTTGTCAATCGTATCTTGATGATGACTCTAAAGAAGCGCTGGAACGTTGAGTATGGTCTCCATCCGCAACGAGATCCCATTGCGGTACCTTTTCACGCCAAAGGTGTTCCCAGTGATCAATCTGAGTGGGGCCATCCTGATGTTGCAATCCTCTTCACTTGTCTGGCGTTCTACTACGATGGTGTCAATCTTTCTCAACTCCGGCAATCACTTGAACACATTCTCAAGTCTGACGATCCGTCTACTGAATACGACAATTGGGCCAAGAGCTCTGAAACTTTCCCTTCATCTCTCAAGGCATGGAATTCGATCAACGTAGATGATGAGATGCAACTCGGTGAGATTTGGAAGGTCGTGCGGTACAATGGGGTAGTCATCGACTACTTCTTGAACAACTTCGTATTCCCGCAACATGCCAAGCAGTTTGAGGTGAAACTTCAGTCGAATGGTTGGGATATTCCACTGTCGCCACTTGGAAACACACCAGAGACAGATAGAGGCTCGGCACTGAGCACAGGCTTCAGCGGGACAAATGACAACAGAACAATGCTACCTCTGAATATTGAGCAAAAAGATCTCCCTAGCCTCCATCATACCAGCGCCGAGGTTTTAACCTACCTTCTTCACCCAAGAAACCGCCATTGTATTCTACCCCAAGACGTAGAGACTCAACAAATGGGCAGAGCCACCGAGATGGATCTCCTATATTGTCTAAAGGGGCAGGCTATCCGTATCCTGATTGATGCAGGAGCCCAAATCCTGGAAATGGACAACTTCACTCTGGCTCAGCAGTGGTTGAAGATCGACCACTCCGCTTTGGCAGGCTTGTTCTTTGACCAAGACAACAAACCTTGGGTCCTGACTAAGGAAGGAAGGAGAACACCGCTTCTCGCATCACCCTTTGCTGACGATCTTACCAATTGCTTGGTCTATCTAGATGAGGCACATACTCGCGGAACTGATCTTAGGCTCCCTCCCAGAGCTCACGGTGCCCTCACTCTTCGTCTAGGCCAGACCAAGGATCACACCGTTCAAGGTAAGTCAGACTTGGTGCTTCACCTCGAAGCGATTCGCTAATCATTTATATATATATAGCTGCTATGCGCTTACGACAACTGGGAACAACCCAGGTCGTTTCTTTCTTTATCCCCCCCGAAGTCCATCAGAGCATTGCAGACCTGCAAAACAAGACGATACACGAGCAAATTGATTCAGCCGATGTGATTCAATGGCTTTTAGACAACACATGTGATCAAATTGAGCAGCTGCAACCGCTTTACTACTCCCAAGGTATGGATTACTGTCGTCGAATGCAGGCAGCTCTGGACCACCCCGAATTCTTAATGGACAAGGCTCAGCGAAAATCTTATATTCGGGAGATCAAGCAGGACGAACAGCAGAGTCTTCAAAGTCTTTACGAGCCAAAAATCAAGACTCGTGTCGCGGGCATGCAGACTTCCAATAACCCGATTCTCAAAGGCTTTATCCACGACCTTAATGCTAGGAGGAAGACTTTCCAAGACACCGGAAAGGCTGTCCATGCTTCTGCCTTGCAGGAAGTTGAGCAAGAGAGAGAAGTTGCTTTTGAGGTTGAATCAGTGCGTCAAGTGAAGAAGCCACAGCATTATGCTGCCTTCTCTTTCCCAGGTCTCAACGCCAGCCTCGAGGCTTTTATCAGAACTGGAAGGCTTCCTGCAGACACTAACTACTTTACTCACGTTTTCAATGCCCTGGCAAAAACAGGAATCGGTCGCAGGTACAAGGTGCACTCAAATGTCACCAATTCCAAGCTTCTCGAGACCGTGGAATTTGGTCGAACTATCAAGCACAAGGGAGATCTCTCTACTGATAACTTCTTGGTATGTACAAGTTGAAAGTTCCAGAGTAAAAGAAAACTAATAGTATCGCAGCGCCCTGTCAATTGGGTCCTTTGGAGTGCCGTTGCCGAAATCGCCGTCGTTATTATGCCCGAAGAAGCCGAAGCTCTCATCCCTCTCATGAGAGACCCCACCTCGAAAGTCCTCACACATCTGCTTGTCTACTCAGCTCCTATCACACGGAAGATGCTGCAATTCAACGACTTCACGTTCCACAGCATTCCACCGCTTCCTTCGGATTGGGAACCTCCAACTTGGCTCCAAGTCGAATTGGGACTCTACGCTGGGCGCTTGTACTTCGACTGGGATGAATACGATAACATGTGTGCCCTGCTTGGAATTCAGGACGGCGTGATCGAGGACGACGAAATAGATGAGGAATATGAGCACATGGAACTCCAGGAGAGTAGCGGGCCATCGCCATCCAAGCCAGAACCAGGACTTGAACGAAAGCTCGCAAAAAGTCCGTTAACGTTCTTACAAGAATGGCTAGCACTTCGTCGTCGCGGCCAAGATTTCGCCCATAGCCCAATGGGGTTTGTCAGTCAAGGCAAGCGTCTTCAAGAGGATCATATCTTTTTCAAGGCAACAGAGACAGAGCACCTGGGGGTAGATCCCGCTGATACCTTACTTGCACCAGTTCCCTTCTCTACTTCGGCTGAAAACGACGGGAGGGACGACGGATATTACGGTGGCGTCGATGACATGGGTGCCAACGAGGCTGGGGATAGTGACTCTAGCGACGATGAAATTGAGTACGACGAGTCAGAGTACGCCAGCGCGTCATCGGACAATTAATTTTGGAAGACTTGCACGAATGAATGCTTTTTGAGGGTTGATTTCTATGAGGATATAGAGAGAGCTTGGTTCGACGTCTTGATTTTCGTCTAAGACTTTTGTACGGTTTAGTGTAAGATATGTATAAGTTTATGACAAGATCAGTGTAAAGTCTCCTAAAGTCTACCCACTTCCGTATAAATTCTTTCTCGTTTGTAAGAAGTCGCAATATAATTGTCAAATCTTTGATAATAAAACTCATATTTTGAAGAATCTTTACAATATTTATCACCATAAAAGTATTAAAGTTCAGGCTATTTGAGTCATATTTTAAAGATCTAATATGAGTTCATCACAAGATTGTCAATTCCTTGACTGCCAAAGTCATATTTTGAAGAAATTATTACCAGATTATTCAAAGTGTTGAACTTTTGGAACTTGAAGGTCATTGAAATGTACCATTGGCAAAGCATCACACATTAAGAGCCTTGGGCTTTCAATATTTCATGTTTCACAATGAAATCTGAATGACGAGACATCATGTACGGAACTAGAAGCATTATTTCTACTCAGGCTTTTCGTCACCTGCTTTGCGTCTCATATGCATGCCACTAAGCCCTTTTTCACCGCATAAAATACAGCAAGTCAAGATTGGTTCACTGGCACTCGCTGAGATGAATAGAAGTAATACATCTTTATCTTGATTACTTGGGCAAACAAGGGTTATCCGATCATATCTGACATGATGCTTTCCCATCCATCTAACTTCCTCTCAATTAAACCCATGTCCCAGCATCAACCATTACACCTCCCGTCCAAGAAATTCGTTTCAAATCGTGACAATAATACAGAGCAAATCGCTCGACATGAATGCGCCATCTGTCAGTACAAATAGGGCTCGTTGCATCGTGACATTCGTCAGTTGGCAGATTCCTAAACCAAACTGTCCTCTAGACGCTTGAGCTCATGAGGTGTCCACTGGTACACACCTTGTCGCAGAGCAGAGAGAACAGTCTCTCGCTTGACAAGCTGAGATGGAACGTTGGTGCGGCAAGAGGCGGCAATACAGCTGTTGTCGCTCCAGCCAACACGGAAGTCATCTCCCCACCAAGCACGGAGATTCTGCGAAACGCGCACGGTAATCAGAATCGATGAGAGATCCGTATAGCCTTCCAGTTCAACGCGGGTCAGCTCGTAGCCGCCCTCGGAAAATGTTGGACAAGCCGGGACTTGCTTGGTTTCCGACCAAGCAATAGACTCTTCAGTTGATGAAGTCTCATTCCAGCGGTAGGCTGAAATCTCAAACTCGCACCACTTCTCGTCTCCATGGGCATCGCATCCAAGGCTAACACCAAAGAAGTCGAATCGGAAGCAAGGACTGGCGGCGTGAGGTCCTACACCAATCTGGGCGACGTCTCCAGAGATTGTGGATGTAGTGTTGGAGAGTGCTGGAGGAACAAATTCCACTAGCCGGCCACCAGAAGAAGGTATGTAGGGTTGGGATTGCCTAGAGGAAGGAGGGGCGATGAGGAAACCTCCTGAAAACCAAATGTTTTCGACAGGGTTAAAGAGAGGCCCGGGTTTGGAGTTATCGAACTGAGTGAAATTAGCAAAGAACTAAGAGCAAGTAAATGATAGCTTACATCAATAGTGGTATTGCCAATGCTTCCTCCTGTTGCGCAAATAGAAGGAGAGCTGGACTTGGAAGTCGTTTCTGTGGCTGTGGAAGAAGCTGCACTGGAGGCAGAGGTAGTTGAGTTAGACCAAGACATGCCGTAACGACGGAAAAGCCTCTTTCCGGGAGCAGTAATGGTTGCAAGAGTGGTGAGGGGGTAATCAATTGTGTAAGAAGTAGTCTCCGCCTTGATGACATTGGTCCATGTAGTGGTTTGTAGAGTGGCAGTGCCTGCAGAAAGAGGCCAGAGAGTGTTCTCGCTTGCAACAGGTCCGTATGCAGTCTGGGGAAGTTGATCAGAAGCACCATCACCTGATGGATTGCTAGTGAAAGAAGGCTGCTCTGCGCCATCTGAGAACACAGGACCATTTGAAGTGTCAACGACAGAAGTGACAGTCCAAGTGGAAGTCCCAGTGGTTGTACCAGAAGCAGAAGTGCCTTGCGCATCGGCGCTAGCATCAGTGAGTATAATTGACATGGACGCATCGGGAATTCCATCATTGTAGCCATTGAGACTTGGAGAATTTGTGGAAAGAGGGTTCAGGTTTCCTGAAGTAAGAACAGGCCCAGAATTAGCTGGAGATGCAATGCCAGAAGTAGTTCCCTGTGGAACATCAGCAGAGACACCGAGCGCAGAAGAATCACTGAAGATGATGGTCTGTTCGGTTGGTGTCGGTTTTCCATCAGGGCCAAGGACAACAGCAGTTGTGATCGTGGTGAATGCTCCGGGAGAGCCAAGGGATGAATCAGCTTGGTCACCGCCCATGGGAGTGGAGAGGCTGAGACTTGTTCCAGCAGGAGTTGCAGTACCAGTTGGAAGGACAAAGGTCGAATCAACGACAGTTGGGAGGCCATCTGTTCCAATGACTGTGTAGGTGATGCAAGTAGTGAGGCCAGACATGTTGTTCTCGTCACCATCAGAGGGGAGACCTGGGGAGCCTGTCACTGGGCCTGGATTTCCAGTGGGCAAGCCAGATGGAAGTGAATCGGAGACAAATGAAGGGTTGCTAGGCAATTCGGATTGTGTATTGATAGATCCAGGGATGACCCAGGTCGAATCGACAATTGTTGGAAGACCATCGGGTCCCGTGATGGTGTAGCTGGTACAAGTGGTAATGCCCTCGCTTCCATCAGCACCAGATCCAGTTTCAGAAGCACCAGATGGATCAGAAGATGGCAGTCCAGGAGCTCCAGTGGTTTGCATAGTCATAGCTGATGTGGCGCCGTTTGGTAGAGCATCAGAAGCCCCCGATGGTCCTTCAGTGCCAACACTGATACTAGGGTCGGTGTTTGTCGGCCCAGGGAAGACCAATGTGGTACCCACGACAGTCGGAAGACCATCAGTGCCGATGACAGTGTAACTTGTAGAGGTGGTGATAGGAGAAGCGTTGTCCAAGTTGGATGAAGCAGAAGTGGATTCTGGAATGCCATCTGGGCCGAAGGTTGACAGGCCAGTGATGGTCAGAAAGCCCCCAGAAGAGTCTGAGCCAGGAGCACCAGGCGAACCTCCAAAGTCAGATGTGGCGACGGGAACGGCCCAAGTAGAGTGGACCACGGTGGGAAGCCCGTCGGTGCCAATGATGGTGTAGCTTGTGCATGTCGATGAGCCTAAGCTTCCAGATCCGACCTGAGGTGAGCCAGATACGGAAACTGGACCAGTAGGAATGCTACCAACATCAATCGGTATACCGGAAAGTGATGCTTGGGGGATGCCAGTGACGGGAAGCTGTGAAGAGTCCTCAAAAGAAGGCGTGCTAGAAGGGACAACCCAAGTCGAGTCAACAACTGTAGGAAGGCCGTCAGTGCCGGTGATGGTAAAGGTTGCACACGTGGTGATACCCCCTTCAGGTCCACTGCCAGGAAGAGGTCCAATTTGAGAGTTGGAAGGACCTTCAGACCCAGGAACACCAGTGGATACGGGAGGAAGGGGAAATCCTGAAGGAACTCCGCCAGGAAAACCTGGGTTGTTTCCATTCTGAGGGGAACCCGAGGAAGTTGGAGGCTGTTCTTGACCGGGGCCCATATTGCTTCCGCTGCTGACAACAGTGGGTAGTCCGTCTTGGCCAGTGATAGTGATGAAAGAGGGGACAGGTTGTTCGGCACCATTTCCACCTGGCACATTGGTGAACCAAGGTGAG
The DNA here is from genome assembly GCA_002982035.1 of Fusarium algeriense. NCBI lineage: Eukaryota > Fungi > Ascomycota > Sordariomycetes > Hypocreales > Nectriaceae > Fusarium > Fusarium algeriense. The sequence goes on along the minus strand of PVPY01000411.1, from coordinate 43,854 downwards.
TTCTCGCCTTGACCTTGAGGGCCAGCTTGAGTTGTGACGGGGAGACTGTCGCTCGCTTCTTGGGCAGGCCCTGCGGAAGGAAATTGGGGCTGGTTGTCGGGTACGCCTCCATTGCTTGGGAAGCTAGGTGCAGGGAAAGGGGTTGGGGATTGTGTGTTGGCGCCAGAAGCTCCGGGGAAACCCACAGAAGAGTCACCACCAGAAGAACCATCAGAGTAACCGGGAGCTCCATTGGAATTCGGAGTTTGAGAAGAGGATGGGGCATCTGGGTTGTTCTGAGATCCATTCTCACCATCTGGGCCAGACCCGTTGCCGACACCCGAATCAGATCCAGAATTTGAGTCGGAATTGGAGGTATCAGAACCGTCACTAGGGTCGTTGGCACCACCGGTGCTGTTGCCATCGCCTGCGCTGTTGCCATCTCCAAGGTTGCCGCTATCACCAGAGCTTGTGCCATCGTCCGTTCCTGTATCAGAGCTTGTAGGGCTGCCGTCAGGACCCCAGATGTCGAGTGTCAAGGTAGTGAAAGGAGGGACAGAAGATGCCGGCATCAGAGAAGTGAGACCTGCAGGGTTGGTGGGTAGGGGCGTTGGGAACTGAGACTCATCAGAATCCGAATCGTCAGGCCAAGGGAAATCTGACCCGTCCTGAGTGTCTGTTGGATAGACAGTGACAACGACAGTTTTTGTAGAACGGAGAGGACAGGTGGGAAGGTCAGAGGCACCAGGGTTGGGAGAACCTGGTGAGCCAGAGCCAGGTGAGCCAGAGTCAGGTGAGCCAGGGATGTTCTGAGGTGCGTTGGTGGGGAAGCTGCCGGGGACGATCATGGAACCAGCACCGGGGATATTGGGAGAAGAGTTACCAGGAATGCTTCCTGGAACACCACCAGGGACACCACCAGGGACGCCGCCAGGGACGCCGCCAGGGACACCACCGGGGCCATTGGGGGGAAGACCGTTTGAGCCATCACCTGGAGAGCCGGAACCGACACTGCTAGGCAAAGAGCCAGGAACTGATCCGGCGGTGTTGCTTGGGTATGCAGGGTTACCAGACCCGTCAGTGTTGCCGGGAATGGGATTGCCAGAACCACCAGGCGAGTCACCAACTGGGCTTCCGTTGGGGTTTCTGTCATTCAAGGTCAGTCTGGGACGAAAAGCAGCATCATGTTGCAACTTACCCATAGTCAGTTGCCTGAGCGGCGGTATGACCCAAGAGACCGGTGGCCACAAGGACCCCGAGAGACGCGGCGATACGCATCTGGGTGATCAACTTCGACGTGAAGAGAGTCGAGCGGTTGAGAAGAGTGTGTGCAGAGAAGAGAAGATGCGGGATGATTTGCTGTTGGCGGGCAAGTGTAAAATTCTGTGCCAGAAAAGTTGAGAGGAGAGGTTGAAGATGAATGCAAGGGAAACGAGAGGACAGAGAAGATGGTTCTTCTCGAGGTGAAGAGGTGAAGAGGATGAAGAGAAAAGAAGATGAGGTGGATGAGGAAGAGAAGAAGAAAGGCTGGGAGGGGAATTGGGAGAGGAGAAGGATATACGCAATGGAGGGGGAAGAGGGCAGGAGCTCCTTCCTTCTGGAGCGGCAGAATGTTGGGGATGACGCGTTAAGGAGTTGCGCGAGCGTAAAGGTGAGGAAGGCGACTGGAGAGGGAAGGAGCGCGGGCACTGTCAGTGAGGCAGTTGCCAGCCGGCATCTTGTCTCCCTATTGGACGAGATTAACAATGCGCTTCGGTCAACGTGCGAGTGAGATCCTCGCTATCTTGGACAGTCATGCATTAGCCTGACTTGTGAAGGTATTTTGTTTGTGTCTATTATCATTATAATATGTCTCTTTCTTCATGTTACAAACATTTGCCATGATGTGGTGTGAGGGTGGTTGACTTAGGCCTTAAACACACCTCACTTGAGGCAGCCACATGGGTTTTAAAACAAGCCAAAACAGCAGTTCTCCTTCCTCTCCTGCAAGCAGACGCCGCGCAAGATCGGACGATTTCTCGTGCGGCAAGTGCTCGGCGGGCAAGCTCGAGGTTCGCTGCCTCAGTCATCCTGCGCCACCCTCGTGGCCTTCCGTTTTGTACATGTTGCTCTGAGTGAAAGGGAAGTCTGATCATGGGCGTAAGGGGTTCAACTAGATCCCAGAGGCGGGCCAGCGGATATGGGTACGCTTGAACAGGAATCCAGTTTTTGATAACAAAGGCCAGTGAAATAGCCAATCCAGGTAGCATTAAATTCATATTCATTGCACTTCATTACCTATCCTAGACTTATACTACATCATCAGAGTAATCAGTGTAAGGAGGAGGTGCATCAGGGTGAGTGTCTTCGTGAGCATCATCTTGGTACGTCTGACCGTTCTCAGCAGTATTCGCAACGGGGCTCATGCTCTCATCCTCGATTCGAGCAGTCCACTGGGCTGCACCAGCCGTAGTTGTCAACAGGAAGAAGAGTGACAAGACAGGAATGAGTTCGAGAATCATGGCAACTGTGCCAAACCAGACATACTCCCAGGCGCGATCCCTCAGTGCCTTCTTCTGTTCAGCCTTTGAGAAACCCTTGATCTGGAACCAGCGGTAATGAGCGAGCTTGCCAAGCCGGGTCCCAGTGATGATGATAAAGGCAGGGGTGCCAACAACCGGGACGAGATTGAGCGGCAGAAAGACCACGAGTTCAACGATTTGGATGATGCTCCATGGAGTGTAGATAGCAGCAGTGGTGGGCTTTCCGAGCATTCTAACTGGGTTCGGTGCATCCAAGAAAAGGATTCGCTGTGGTGCGACAAGATCTTTGTGTCCAAGCTTGATAAGGGCCGCCTACAGATGTCAGTCACGGAACTACAAGGAATGCCTGTTTCCCAGTCCATTTACTTACATCAAATACATCCACTCGGCATTCATCAACAAAGAAGCCTTCGAACAGACCCTGGATGATGACCAATCCTTCTCCCAGTACCAGTACCACAGCATTGACCCACGCGCCCCAGCCATGAAAGATCGCTAAGAAGGCATACTGGGGCAAAAAGGTAAACGTGAAGAGAAGAAGATACACAAGGAATGATATTAACGATATTGGCAGAATTCTTCCCACTAAGAGTGGCCAGAACTCGCGGTTTTGAATGAAGAACCAAATGCCACGTAAGGGGTACGACGCGGCAATGCCGGCTCTCTTCAGGTACAGCCATGGCCGGTGAATTGGGCCTGTCCAAGACCCTACATGAGGATGGTATTGATTCTGATACGAGCCGTTGGAGGGCATTTTGACGATTGATTCGCAGCAGTGGAAGCCCTCGAAGGCATTGGATCACCAAGACAAGCTTACAGTTGCATGTGGTGTTGAAGGCAACAATAACAGTGGATGTGACGTCAAACAGCGGAAAATCTGACTGAAGAGTGGGGCCGCCCAATCATCACTCAACTTCGACTAGTTCAACGCCTGAAGCGTCACAGAAATCCCGCCGATGAGAACTTTCCAGCATTTTCAGAAAATGACAAAAAAGAAAGCCTCGCAAACGCTCGCAATCGAAATATAGGAACAGCCCGATGCGGGGGTCGAACCCGCAACCTTGAGATCGCGTACTCGTAAGAGTCTCACGCTCTACCGATTGAGCTAACCGGGCGTGGCTCTTATTGGTTGGAAGCCGCTCCCTCAGTTTGCGTACTGGAATTTGGTGAGTGCCGAAGCTGGAGAGTTCCTATTCGGTCACCGTCAGGGGTTTTGCAATGGGGAAGATGAAGGATTGATTATCTTGAAGCTCGTTTGGGAATGGCAGCCTTTTCACGATAGCCACACGACTCGAGCGGGGTAATGCTTCCACGCCCTTAACGTTGACAAGTGTGACAAGATAGGCTGATTGCTGCTTCAGCTCAAGGAAGCTCAAGACTCCCTGGCAATGCCTCGCTGGGTTGTCCTTCAACCATCATCATCTCTTAACTTACAAAAACCTGAAGATCAAGGTGAGAAACGCCGGTTTATATGCGATATTCTCTGCTTACATCTCGGAAGTCAGAATGAACCCCAAGATCGAATGCCAATGCGGCGCAGTCCAAATCACGGCTTCACGGCCCCAACCCAACAGCGTCTATTGCTGCCACTGTACTGAATGCCAAAAGCAGTCTGCTTCAGCCTTTGGTACATCTGCCATTTTTCCAGCCGATGGCATGTGGCCCCTTTCTGAAGACGTCTTATCCAAGCTCGGTGTCTGGAAGCGACCTACAGACAAGGGAAATACTCTAGAGTGCTACTTTTGTAAGACATGTGGCGTGAGGGTATTCCATCGTAGCATTTTGCCGGATGGCCAAGCAGAGTCTTATCTGTCTGTGAAAGGCGGTTGTGTTGAAGGGTTGAGCTGGGAGAACGCGCAGCATATTTATATTCGGAGTGCTCGTGTTCCTGTGCCTGAAGGAAGTGCTGATACGTGGCCTGAAGGGCGAATTGACTCGTAGGTGGTGAAAGCATGCGAGTTCATCACAGACGTCGTCAGAGTCGATTCGACTCTTTTACTTATAAGGCCAGAACAATGCTTTGATGGAGAATTCAGAAACAGTTACAATGATCATCTTGCGTATCTCATACGACGACGTTGTCATGCCGGTGGGTGGAGTCATCGGGAATCCGGCACCTGTCGGTGACAAAACATCATAAAGCCGATTCCGTGGGCCATCCCCGACCGAAACTGAGCATCACTGTGCCGGACCCCACATAACCTCACCTTAACTCTGTACTTTGTATGAAGCGAGCTGCTGCCAGAATCTCGCTATCAACTCAGCCTCAATAATGACAACGACCATGGGTACAGGCACAGGAATGGTAGAATGTGACTCAAAGCATACAGAGGAAATGCATATATAACTACTGGGCGCCCTTCTCCTCGAACCACATACTCATAATCTTTACCATCGTCTAATACTCTGGGTATTAGGCTCATCCAAAAAACTGGCTGTTTGAACACAACTTTTCCCTCCTTCTCCTACCTTCACCGAAACCTCCCTCCCCTTCCTAAGCTCTAAAGTGTACATCATTACTGGCGCAACACCTGTTGTTGGTCTGGAACTGGCTAAGATCCTCTGCTCCCGCTCAGCAATTGTCTATATAGCTGCACGCAACTCTTCCAAGATCACTTCGGCGATACAGGAAATACAATTGGCATCTCCTGATTCAACAGGGCGTCTTGAGTCGCTATGCGTTGATCTCTCCGATCTTAAAAGTATCAAACCTGCTGCCTAGCTGTTTCTTGCCAAGGAACCAAGACTGGATGGCCTGGTGCTCAATGCTGGTGTCATGATGCCTCCGGAGGGTAGTAAGACCGACCAGGGGCATGAGTTGCAGGTGGGGACGAACTGTCTAGGCGGATATCTACTGACGCGACTCCTCGAAGAGCTTCTGATCAAGACCACGAAGATCGCAGACGAGGGCACCGTTCGAGTTGTATAGCTTGCAAGTACTCTACAAATGGGCACACTCAAGGGAGGCCTTGTCTGGGACGAGGTCAAGAAAGAGCCGAAAGTGGTAAAGGACCAGATGGAGAACTACATAATGAGTAAGGCCGGAAATCTTCTCTTAGCTCATGAAACTACTCAAAGGCTGTCATCGCAAGGAATTATCCCAGTGGTGCGTACACTCTTATTGGCATGGCAATGTGATACTAACAGACACAGGCCGTCAACCCAGGATTCTTGAAGACGGAACTCCAACGACATATGCCAGGACCCTTTTCTTTCATCATGGTAAGTGATCATACCATGTCTTAAGCAAATGTACTGATGGTTTGCAGTGTTTGATGTTCAAAGCTCCCAAGTTTGGAGCTTACAGTAAGCTATTCGGACTGCTGTCGCCAGACATTACCGCCCACAATAATGGAGCCTTAGTCTACCCATGGGGCCGCATCGGATGTATCCCAGACGACATCAAGCTATCTTTGAAGAATGAATCCGAAGGTGGCACTGGTCTTGCAAGAGCATTTGCTGACTGGTGCGAGAGAGAAACTCAGCAGTACAACTAGTTGATGGCCAGCAAGGAGTATTTGCATTGGTAGAGTGATTTCCATTTAAAGCTAAATGGTCTCACACGGGTATCATGTCGTAATTTATCCCAAACGCCTGTTGTAAAAACCACGTCTACCCGTCTTCGTCTTCTTTTCCCCCTGTCCTTCGTTGCTTACGACTGACCTGGTTCAATCGTACATCCACCACAACCGGTCGATGGTCCGAGATAAACACTCCGTCCTCATATAGCGAGTTAAGTACGGCAAAGGCCTTGAATTCGATGCCGGTCGGGTCGTGCACGAAAATATGGTCGAGGTCCATGTCGTCCCGTGGACTCACAGTAAAGCCCGTGTAAGTAAACGACGAATGCCCATAGCGTTTCCCCTGAGGGACAAGGTTCTTCACATCGTTCATTGTTTTGGCGAGATGCTTGTAGGCCGCGCCGCTGGGGGAGGAGTTGAGGTCGCCGCCAATGAAAACAGGTATAGACTCGCCATCGATTATAGACCAAGCTTCGGCAAGGTCAGTGAGTTGTTTTGCTGAGTTAGCACGAGCTTTTCTTCCCTTATGGTCGAAATGCGTGCACATATAAACTATGCGGTTGCCCGTGGTAGCATGCTGAAAGCGCGCGATAGTGACGATCCTTGGATGTGCAGCATCCCATCCCTTGGAACCAACTTTTTCGGGAGTGTTGCTCAGCCAGTACGTTTGTTTTTCTTCAATATTCCAGATAGAAGGACGATAGAAAATAGGGGAGAATTCATCCCTTTGGCCACCCTTGCGTCCAATACCATAGTAGTCCCACTCGCTGCCCAGATCTTGTTGGATGTCTTGGATTTGCGGATACGTCGCTTCTTGCATGCATATAATGGATTCAGGTCTTCCAGAGGTCTCGTAGTTTATTTGAGCTGAGAGGCGTGGACGACGGACAGGCCACAATTCTTCGCCGCGCTGGGGCTTCTTTGGGGCGAGTCGAATATTGTACGTTATCAAACGGACATCAGTGCTTCGAGATAGAGGCGATGCTGCCACGACTGCAGCGGAAAGGAGAAGAGTTGTGAGCTTCATCTCGGCTGATTATGATGGTTTTTGGATGATAAAAACATGGGAGGATTTTCAATCCCTTGTGGCTTTATGACCGGTTTGCTTTTTGGTATGCTTTTGTGGATGCAGATGACGCAGCTTCTCACTTTATGATGTCGCCGACGAATGGACAGTGACAACCAACACTCCAACGTCTAATAAAACCGATGCAAATTCCGGTTTCAACATGTTGAATTGGGCCATCGGGGTAGCGAGACCTCTTGTAGGAAACCAGCGGGGACATCGGGTTCACCCGCTAAGAATTCGATGACGATCACCAGCAACAAGCAGCCAGTGAAATCGATGGTGTATGTAGGCGGCTCGCTACGTCGTACGCAATGAGCATCCGTGGGTGGCCCCATGTAAGTGGCGTGCATTCGTCAGGCCCAAGATAAGGTTGGTTGGTTGTTGTGCTGAAACCTTGGTATTGGCTGGATTTAGCGTTAGGTTGCGTCTCCCACAACCCGACAGCCGACTAACACTATCTATGGGATCGACACTTCTATCATTCTTGCACGGGACACTTTATTTGGCTGTTGTTTGACATTGTGCTCACTGCAGTTGCTATCACACGGTATGAGCCTCCCCAGAGTTCCTCGTGGTGTGGTCATGCAGGTTTCTGTTGGTCCAGTCAACGCTAATAGATAACACACATGGGCTTCGTCAGCGTTGGCTCATGGGCTCCGCAACATGCCAAGAGAATAAGCTCACAAATCATCGACGATCCTTGAACAACGAGCATGTTTTATTGCTTATGATGAACTTAACATTTGATTAGCGAGTGCACTGTTTGGTGGTCCAAAAGCAAGAACGATATAGTGAAAATCAGTCCCTGAAATCTGAATAAAGCTAACCGGGTTCATCGGCGGTCCAATCGCAACTCAGCTCTCGTTTCTCAACCAAGTTTATCCCCAGCTATAAACACAGCAGAGTTCACGCTATAAAGAGGGGAACATGAGTGTAGTTTCCAGCTTGCCGTTATCCATGAATGGATGTGATACCAGGATTATCTCTGACCTCCATCGATAATTATTCCGTATATGCGCCAAGAGACGGGTCGGAAGCAGATGCCGCTGGACGTGGCAGTTGAGTTTGGCCGGGGATATGTCATCCCAAAAGGTATGATACCTAACGTAGGTAATGTAGGACTCAGTTCATGAGGCAAGACAATTATATCAGGTCACCAGATATCGAGAGCTTCTAACTGTGACAACAGGACCAAAAGCTTGAGGCAATCACTAGCCTAAATAATAAGCGAGGTCTTTTGAACGCGCGGGTCAGATCATCAAATCGGACGGATTTCAGGCTTTTATGCGGTCAGCACTCTCTTACCTCAACTAAGCCGGAAATCTTTTGTATTATTGCATGTTTGTGCAAGCAAACGCCCACTTACCGATGCCAGTCCTGCACTCTCAATCCTTCTCGGTACACGGAGACATGACAACACCGAGAGGGCCGATTCCGCGAAAGAAGATAAAGAACTTTTTTTTTAAGATGATTATAAGCTTAAAAAGCCTCATAAGGTGGGCTGAAACTTTACTTACGCTTGTTATACGCCGTTCTGAGGAGACAAACTTTCAAGCCCTGGAATTGAGCCTCACAGAAACAAGACTTAACAACGTATCACGGGAACGGAGTGCATACTCGGCCATATTTGACTGAATTAGATCTTCATCGATCCTCCCCGGCGATTCAAGGTTCGATTTTCTATGAGCAACTTGACCTTGCTTCTCCATATTTACAGCCCAACTCCAGGTAAGAGATTCGAAACAATCATGCCGCAAGAGCCCTCGTAAATGCCCGGCTCTCACCACCCTCAACAACTTTAGCCACAGGCGTAAGATACGCATCTTCACGCCCAGAGTCAGCTTGCAAGTATCTCACATACGCCTGAGCAACCTTGAACCAGCTCTTCTTCTCAGCAGCACTCGACCCACTTCCCTGCCAAACCCAGATAGCTCTTCCACCATCATCAAGCAAGAAAACATCATCACTCTCAAGATCATCATGCAAGATGCGTTCAGCTTCTTTGACAAGACCAAAGGAGAGTTGTCCTGAAGAGTCGCTGAGTCTGAATAGCTTCTTAGATGCTTTGTCGGCGGCGCGGTGAGTGAAGGGTTTCTTGCAGTGGAAGCCTTCTCGGGGTGTTTCATCGTCTCCGCCGAGGAGATCGACAATTCGCCGTGAGCGGGATTCAGTTTGTGAAATGACTTCGACTTCTGAGTGTTTTGCGACAGTCATGTCGTGAACAATCTGAGCTGCCTTTGCCTTCTCCATTGGACTACAGTCCTTGCCCTGCCAGACCCAGATCTTTTCGCCAACATCCAGCACAAAGACATCCGTGTCATCTAGACTTGTCCAAACAGGCTTGACTTCGTGAACAACTCCTCCATTGGCGCCAACAGCTGGGTTCTTAAATACACGCAGCAAGGTAAGCGTCTGCTTTTGTTCCTCTTCTTCCACATGTCGAAACCCAGATTCAACTCCACCAGACCGAATGGAAATGCGTGGAAACAGTGCCAAAAAGTCGTCTGAGGGTGCTTCTTGAATCTCTCGGTGTTGAGTCGCCGTGCCTTTGAGGAACTCATCTAGCTCCATGGTCTTGTACGCCGCAGTACCCGCTTCATCCTGCGACGTATGTTTTCCCAGCCAAAAGAATATGTCGTGAACGAGCTTCTCGGTACCATCATTGCTGCCGATCAGCTCCGAGAAGAGTACGATATAGCTATCGCCATCATAGAACTGGCCATATTTTTCCTTTGGCCATGGAATGACCTCGAATTGCTCAATTCGCCAGACAAATAGCCCAGGCTCGACGCCAACTTTACCATCATTCCAAGCTGGCTCTGTAAGCGCTGAATTGTACTTGACTTGGTGGTCAATATCGGACCCAATCAACTCCACATTGCTATCCTTGATGTCGTATTCCTTTGGATGAACGAGGCCTTGATTTGGTGCCATATTTATTTCGATTGTACGGTGACTGAGGTTTATAAGTTGTAATAATACTGTAAGATTGGTTCCGTCAACAATGTGATGTAAAGGTTTAGAGTTTTCTGAAACAAGCAAAATCACTCCCTTAATTGAGATATCCTCTTTATGTCAGATTGCTCCATGCGGGGAGAGGATGTGCCCTGATTGGAGCTCCCTTGGCATTTGATGACTGATCAATGAGGCGCTTGATGCGACCTGATGATCTTTTATTAGAACAAGCATGAATCAGATACAGCTGACAAACCTGAATCACAATTCGAACTCAGCAAGTCCTTGAATCGCCAATGCAAATTTACATCTGGTAACATGGGCGAATGTCGAAAAACTTGAAGGCATCTCAATATCCTGATCCCTTATATGCTTTTGATCTATCAAGTTCTATCGAAGATTGTTCACTACACTTCCGACCATCACAGCGACCTCTCGGTCCCAATTCACTTCCGTTTTCGTTCTACCCTTGGATCCCGTCAATGCGCTATGTAACTGGGATCCCTTGACAACGGCCTGACGGATTGCGTCTCCGACCGTGTTTTTATTCGTTCGTAGGGTTCTAGCTACAACGCCTCCACGATTCACGATATCCTGTACACGCGTAGCAAGACTGCTAGCCATAGACCTCCAAAAGAAAGAAGCAAGACTTCCCGTCTCGAGGTGTGCCAGCAGGAACTGAAGTAAGGTCGATTGGGTGGGCTGGTTTGAGGCGGGGAGAAGTGGGTGGGCTGGTGGCTTCGTAGTTTCGAGGACAGCCTCAAGGGAGACAATGTTTTGACACTTGGCCATAACATCAGATAAAGCCTTGTCCAGCGTTGGCAATTGGCCCAGAGAACGAGACAATGCCGTAATGCTCGCTTGTAGTGCAGATCGTATGTAGGTTTCCAGAGACTGAAGAATGAGCCGTGGAACCCATTTATCAGGCTTGAAGCCGGCAGTTGGGGATAGCAAGTAGAGTGCAGTCAAAGCCGAGGCTGTTCGCGCCTTAATTTCTTCGACCTGAGCGAAAGTCGAGGTTGTCTGGACAGAGAATTCGCGAATGATGCGCTCCGCCCGCTCACGAACGGATCGATCAATAGGAGTTATGACTGTATCTTGCAGACTCTTAACAGCATCCACGCGATTTAGTCCGAAACCTTCCTCTCCGGGTCCTTTGCGATCAAGAACCTCTCGCAGCGATAGTATCGTATAAGCACACCGCACCAGGGCCCTGTGGTCCTCTTTCTCAGTGGCATTGTCGAGCTCGGAATGCTGAACCTCAAGCTGTCGACCAAGCTGTAAGCATCGTCCAACCGAACGACCAAGCTTCAAAGTCTCCCATAGTCGTAGAGCCACAAGTCGGACCTCGTCTGCTTCGGCATGTTTATCAATGACCTCCTTTTCCAGTTGGCGGTAGCTATCATTCAAGCTCTGGATCTGACCATCCAGTTCCCCCACAATATTCTTTGATGCTTGTGTCTGTTCTTGGGTATAGTTGAGCAATGGGACAGCTGAGCGGGTCGTCAAAACGTCGATATGCGAATCAATCTCTTGAGCATCGAAGAGAACACGAGATAGGGGCGTAGAGAGATCGAGGGGTGTATCGTTAGGGTTATTGGTCGAGACGACGAGGGTATTCGCAAAGGAAGCAGGTGAGAAATCAGGGTCAAGGAAGGTTTCGTAGTCGATGTACGACGGTTCCTCGTCGGCTGTGATGTCTTCTGCCATGATCGATACAGGTGTACACAATGTTTTCGGTAATTCTTGAGGTTACAGCCGTTGAAAGCTCGTGATGTTGGCGCAAGCTTAAACTGTTCAATTGGCTCTTGGTGGGTGTTCTGGAAGGTTGCTGGCCTTTTCGGGCATCGCTCTCCCGCAGGTACGTACCCTTCACCTGACCATTCTGCACTTCACACAAGCTCTCAGGCTTGGCGGCTCTGGCGGAGTAGAATGGGTCCATCTCATCGCCGCGGGGATTAGACGTGCTTACCGTACAGTAGCAGCTGCAGCGGTAGTAAGGTAGCGGGAGAATGCCCTTGGCACAGCAACCAATCAAAGCCTAAGGACAGGGCCTGCTACAGTGAGGTCATCACTGCATGGGTGCTAGAAGTGGATTGATTTTGATGACGGACAATGGCATGATGCAGATGTTTTGAAAGACTGAATAGCCTCATATCTTGGCATATGTTGGTCAAGTACACCTACAAGCAATATTGAAGTTCAAGGTTTCCTCATTTCAAATGCTGGTCCTCCTCATGATCTTCATTCCCGCGTATTTCGTGTCTAATATCCCAGTATGAGAGAATTTCTACATGTAAAACGGACCGCTCGGCGTCTCCACCTCCACACCCTCGGAAATACGTACCCAAAAAAAAGATGATTGCCATCCACTCAGCCGCGAGTCTTTTCTCCATCGCAACGGCATGCCCGGCATATCCCATTGCCATCCAATCCGCATCCAATTAACGACGTTTTGTTTTTCTCGAACTCTTCTCTCCTCTTTCTCATTTTTCTTCCTTTCTTCATCTCGGCGTTGTCGTATCTCTTGTCGGTTGAGATCTTCGTCGATTTGAGCAATGTCCTGATGTGTCCCATTGTTGAATCGCCTCTTTTCTATTGATTGACAACCCTCTCGATTCCTCAAGGGTGGATTGCCCATCTATACATACGCAATTGCATCTCGACATCTACACAGCATCCGGTCAAGATTCGTCCCGAGTCTTCCGCTTGCAGTGTTTGCTTCAATACTCGAAACGGCCGTAATACCAGCCAGCGCGCATCGATAGAAGAAATAACACGCAGTCGCCTCAATCAACGCAAATCGCCCAGCATGAACGGTTTGGTCGAGGCCTTCGCCCATATCTCGGCCCGTGCCGTCAATGAATGGCCAGAGGGTGACAAGGGCAACAGCAGTGACACCATTCTTGGCGGCGTTCACTTCAACCTCACCACCCTCAAGCACTTCAACTACACGTTCTACAGCAATAACACCATTTCCAACAACTCTAAGTGCTACCTGACTTTTGCGCCCTACACCCCAGCTTACGTCTTCCCGAACGGCACATGGACCAATGCGACAAAGTGCTATTCCGCCATCGAGAACATTAAGGCTCGTGGTTTTGTCGGAATTGGCTTCGCTGTTGCTTTTGGAATTGCTCTCGTCCTTAACCTTACTGTTCTGGCCAAGCATGGAAAGCTCTACATGCCGCGCGACTCGCGCTTCTATCCCATCGGTCGTCGCTGGCAGTGGTACTGGGCCTTGTTCAGTGCGGCTGCGGCTCTCATCAGTCTCTTTGTCGGCATTGATATCGATCGATACTATCTCCAAGAATTGCCCATCACTGTTAACGTCTTCTTTTGGTATCTCCTCTGCATGGGTACGGTCGCTCTGACATGGGAAGCTGTTCGTCATTGGGGCTCTTGGCAAGAAAGGAAATATGTCGATCCCAATCCATTTATCTTGCGCGACGATGACCGTCGTTCCAAGGTTGAGTTCTGGTTACCGTTGTGGTTTTACCTCTGGCTCTGGCTCAACTTCTTCATGGTTGTTCCACGTAGCTGGAAATTCACGCAACTTCAGCACTCGGAAGAGCAGACTTTGAACAAGGCGGTTCCCGGAGCGACCAATACTCGATTCAAGGTCGGCGCGTTCTGTCTCGTGGTAGCTTGGCTCACTATCCTCTTCTCCCTCTTCCACTCGATTAAGCACTACAAGCCCAAACACCGTGGTATCGTCAACCGCGCTGTTGGTTTCCTTCGATATATCCCTTTCCGCTTCTGGCTTATCATCCCTCTGTCAGCAGCCACCATTGCTTATCAGGCCTTTATCTCCTGGGAGTTTGAATATTCCATCGTCAAGTACAATGGAAACATCCCCGTTATCTACTGCTGGGGTTTCCTCCCAACTCTGCTCATCCTCTACATTCAATATCTCTATGGCTTGTTCACCCCTAATGAGGATAAGGCTCTTATCCGCATGAGACGTGAGCGTGGCGAGATGATCAACCGTGAGCTCGGCATTGTGAACAAGCCTGCCTGGTGGCACCGTGTCAGAGGTGACCATCTCCTCACCTTCAAGGACAAGCTCACCCGCAATGTTCATGAGATCGGAGGTGGTAGAGCCACCGGTCGGCGTATTGAAGGTGATGCTGAGCGAAACCTTCGTGAGGAGGCTTTGGCTGCTGCCAGAAACGATGAAGATATTGAGATGGGCCACATGCATCGTCCTCTCGATGCTTCTAACAACCCTCGCGCCGATCGTGCTGGCACTGCTTCCATTAGCTCCAATGCCTCGCGAACGTTTGTCCAGCCTTACACTGGTAAGAATGAACGTCGCCGTCATGAGCGCAACGTGGAAGCTGTTGCCAGTATCCTCTTCCCCAACAACCTCGCCGAGGACCGAGCTCGCCGTGAGGCGCAACTTGGACTCGATGGCCCCCCTCCTCCTCCTTATACCGACGGTCAGGGCCGTGGTCGATCTTCCGGACGCCCCGGATCAACTGGTCGCAGCAACAGCACCGAGACAAACAACTCTATTAATGCTCCTCCCCAGCAAATTAGGAGTATGCTGGACATTTAGGAGACAATGCCTCATGATGCTGTGAGTATTGATCGCCTCGGGAGATGAAGTTCGTGGTTATATTTAGCTCTGTGTTCTTAGCATGTTGTTATATTGAGCATCATGACGCAAAAGCATATGTTGCATGAATAGTTGGCTATGAATCTGTGGTGTTTTTCATGGGATGCTCTGTCGGTCACTCGCATTATACACCAATGCTGTTAGATATGAATATGTACGAAAATCGTTATGTTTAATGATATACATTTGGACTGTTTACTTTTGAGTGGTCTTAGAATACATAATGTTCCGGACAAAAGGCTTTTACAAACTGGGTAAATATTTGCATAGCGCCTAGTGTTGAATGTCATTCGGTTCAGCAGTACGAAATTCACCGTATCTTGATAGCTTATCTTCGCAGATACGCTTCATCATCTTACATGACGCCGTGGACGAGGCCATTTGTTTCACACGACCCATCATCTAAGTATGCTCCCCTTTCAGAAGTGCGCTCTTGCCCATTGTGGTTCACAATTTTAGATGTTACATACTTAGTAGTAGGGTACCCTATAGGAGCATTACAATTCCATCATGCAAGACGCCGATGGAAGGAAAAGTTCATGCAAAACAATTCAACTGCTAGGTATCAAGCATTGCGTAGAATAAATTTATTAAGTTGCCTCAAACTAGAGAGTATCCCCACGCGATTGCTGAAGGTTCTTCCATGTACTGCATGTCGTGGGGCAAAGCAAGTCGAAACATCACCAGTACGATTTCACAAGGACTCTGGGGATCGACACAAGAGCCATCATGATGTCAGCTCTTACTGTATCTGGAGTATCAGTAGCTTAGTCTGCAGGATAATCACATGCGGGGATGCCCCTTAACTGAGGGTGATAAACCACTTGGCGTTGATCGCGGAGCCTCAAATCAAGGTCTGGATGTGAGTCGAGGGTTTATGAAGGGTCTCAACCACACAGACAAGGTAACTAGACATGCAGCAGGACCATCGCCACCGGAAAGGTACCCTCAAGGAAACATGGTAGAGAAGTAGCGTTGTGCAAAACTGCAATTTATTAAAACTCCCCGAATGGCGCCAACAGGAGGGGCAGTCAGCACGAGTACACCGGGTTGATGAGGAGACCGAAGAGAACCGAGAACTGGGCTTGGTAAAGACATTGGACGATGGTTGTAGAACCGAGGAATGAAAGGCCGTCAGAATTGGGCTACACCTCCGCACGCTATGCGATAGGGATAGACAGACTTCAAGGGTTGCACAGGAAGATCGTGAATCGAATCATGGGACTTTGACGTACATGAGTACATGCATCTACACACGCAAATGAGGATTCTTGCATGAAAAGGCCCTTGATGTGCATGTAGTCATGATACGTCGCAACCCATGTCTGTTGGGGGTAAGTCGGGTTCAGAACCCGACCACAAAGAGGAAGCGCAGCCCACTAGAGTTAGCTGCATTCAGATCCAGGTTCAGCTTCACGATCGCAGGCCTGCTTCATCTGAAAATCGAATACAAATGTCAGTTAGTAAGTGAGGCTGAGACGATGAGAGACATGTGTATAGAAGATCCACCAGAAGCAGTTAAGGGCTTCTGAATTTTGGGTTTGAGCATAAAAGAGCGGTGTAGGAGCAAAGGCCCGAACAAGAGAGGTTAAAGGCAAGACAAGACAAGTTCAGGACAAGACAGGTAATTGGCATATGCTGTGGACCTCTATCGGGCAATAGTGTTAGCATGGCGACTAGCATGTGGCTTGGAAACAAAGACAATTCAAGACGACATGAAATTGAGGGTCCTTGTGAAAGATGATGAAACAATCAGAAACTATCAAAATTCCAGGACACGGCAAAACGTTGATTAGCGAGGTTGGGAGGGATAAAGAGCCCAAGTCAAATCCAAGATAAATCGGCCAGCAACATATTCAAATCAACGGACAGAGTGGATTTCGTTGCAGGATTCAGTCAAGTCAAAGTCCCTTGCTTCACCGGTCGCCCACCTCTCGACCCGTGAGTATATTCCCCTGTTTCTGGATGGAGTCGTCACATGGGTGTGGTCGGAATGAGCGGGCGCGGGGCTCAAGTGCGTGTCTCCCAAAAAAGAGTCATCAATTGTCGTCGTCAACCTTGAGTTGGTGTGCAAGCCTGCATCTGGGGGGTTAGATCAAGGGTGCAAGTGTGGCATCCTTTGGGGACCATGTTACTCTGGTGGATAGGTCTGTCGTCAACCTGCACCGTGCCTTGCATTTGGTGGCATGGTTGGAGACCGGCCAAAGGCTAGGATGAGGGCTCGGGCAGTAGTTCAGGAACGATCAAGGTACCGTACATATCAACTGAGATGATTTATCCTGACCGGGAGATATTGGGCGTTGTTGCGTTTCCCCGCTAAGCGTATACTATGGTATCGATAATATTGAAAGAGGCGCTTGTTTCCTAGCAACCAGCGGTTTGGAAACGACTAAAAGGCGGTAAGCTGGGCTGTGGCTCATCCATTCCTGAGGACCAAGCTTCTGGCGAATCCCCATGTTCCATGCTATTTCGGGATGAAAATTGCTCACACAGATGGTGCCTGGAAATAGCATTGAATGTAAATTCATCTACCGGTAGAGGGTTGGGGCTGACAGACCTGTCAAACCTTCAGTAAAGCTCGTCATAATTCACCAGCCGCGCGATTAAGTTGAAGAAAGACCCTCAATGCTGATCGTCAACGCCAAGTGGAGCTATCATGGTGACGAGGCGCAAACGGCGGCTGGTTTAGAAGCGGCTGGTTGCGTAGTTTTAGTGTATATGCAGGTCAATTCTCGCATCTCTATCATGATCCTTGGTACCGATGCGAGAAAACGGTATTAAGCGATGGGATAGAGATGAGGCCGAGGTGTGCAGAAAGGTGCAGAGACTATGGGGTTGTCCAATTTTAGACTTACCCAGGTACCCGAAAACACCGAGACAAGGAATACTCCCATTCAAGATCTAGTGACTGAAAGAGGGTTAGAATAAAAAGAGGCTGAAGTCTAATAGTCACCGCCAGTTGACTGGATTGTCACCAATAATTAAGGTGTCAATAGAATTGTAGAACAAGCATCTCTTCGAACGCTGGTCGCAAAAGCTTTGTCAAATACCGGATTTCGAATGCTTGGTGGTATGGACATGTTTATGATTCTCGCTTCTGAAAGTTAAACGAAAAAAGAGAATGAAGAAGTTCAAGGGATACATAGTGCTGCAACCTCTGAGCCAATCGAAGGATGAAGACTGCTGGAAGGGTTTCTCAGATCATCGGGATGTGTCGATAGCACAGGAACCCTCAATCATGCAGGGCAGTGGGCTGCAGCAATAATCGAAAGCAGTTGCATGCGACCTGCCCCAAATAATGCAATGAGTACCGCAGTGGATAGTGCTAGAGGATGCTTCGTTTATTTTCCACCATATGAATTCAAGACTGAAACGTTCATCTTTTTTGACCAGAGACAATCCCACTTGCTTATCTCTTATCGATAGAGGGTCACAGGACGCACTGATGGCGGGAAGGAGGGGACGTGCATGAAGGACAGACAGAAGGGGTGGGGTAGTTACCGTCTCTAGCTCTATGGTAGGTAGCGGAGGGGCGAGGGGTTCAACAACGAGAACCGGACGGGAAGGAGGGGTCGTGTATTCCAGGTTGTACCTACTGTAAGGTTGGGATGTACATCTGTTCCTTAGCGGCTCCGTCCTCAAAGAGCCTGTAAGTTACAGCTAATAAAATTGACAACTCAGATTAGACACGACTGACTCGAAATGAAACGAAACGGGAGGAACAAAACAACCGCGGAGCTGGCCGCTTCGGAAAAAGAATACCTTCAGGGCTGGAAAAACATATCTCAAGGACCCCTTCAAGGGATACGCCAACAAGCACTACGAAGTCCAGAAACCTTCTCCAGGCGACGCCAAAAGTCAATTTCAACCAGCCCGTCCCCTCGCTGACGTTTTCCAAGCCTCAGAACCACAGCGGCAGATCGAGACGAGAGAAATGCAGTCCTTCTTCAAAGGTGTTACTGGGTTCATGGTTCATAAACATGGGCGTTCCATAACATGGATGGACAGCGTGGATGCCGCATACAGGAAGAGTACGGGAAGATGCTTGCAAGATCACAGATCGTCATTCATCGATGGGCGACAAGAATCCTTCCATTTGCACATCAGGTGGGCAGCTTGTGAGCCTCGAATTGTAGATGCATTCCTTGCAAGCTGCATGCGCAACGTCCAGCCAGAGCTTGCAGAAACGCAAACGCGAGCCCATGTTACTCTCCTCACGCCTTGGCTCTGCGTCATGCGCCTCATTCATGCGAAGAATGGCGGCGCGGGATATGAAGTTGGACTCATCATACAGATTCTGTTGCATCGGCTCTGATAGAGATCATAGGAGCCAGACTTGATATTGATAATTTTGACATAATGCTGTCTTTCTGTGCTCCAGCCTCTCGGAGGGTTCATGTGGCTAGAGCTTGGACTGGTTTCTTGGCTCTTGAATGAATAAAGTTCCTGGTTCTTTGACCACGATCCACCAAGTACGCTAGACCTATCTGCAAGCATACACCACCATGGGATGCATGCAGGCAAACTTTTTGGAGGCACTTTTACTAAAGTAACTTGCAGTTGTTGTTCGACCTGCATTAAGAGAACCAGTGTGCTGGCGGTTGGCCCTCAGTGCGTCATACGAGGTCAGCATTCAGTTTGAACTGACTTGTACGGCATCTTCGGAATAAGTGGCCAGCCTCTTCCTCATGCTGCGAACTATCAAAATACCAGTTCAAACTCCACGATGGCCATTACATGCTACTGCAATACACCCATATATTCGCTAATTGCTGATTTGCGACATTTCACGTCATTTCTTGCGCCCAACGGCGCCAGTGTGATGGCTTTTGATGATGGGGCAAGTGGTTGACCTTTCGTACTGGAGCCTTTGTTGCTCCGTCGCCGTCGAAGGAACGGTACCTTCCAATTAATCAATCAGACCGTGATATTGGAAGCGAAGAACGATATGTTCATCATCGGGAGAGATGGGCTTTATTTGAAAGGGTTGCATTTTGCTTGGACGTAGCTTGCCTCCCCGCACGATGCTCATCGACCTGAATCTCAAGCCCACCGAGCTGTGGGATCCAGGCACCATTATGCCCCAGTCCACCTATCACCAAGCTGAGCAAAAGCAACTGTGTGTGTTGGCGTTAGGTACGCGGTGAGGGGTCTGTATCAGATGAGATCGCATGGGTAAGCCGGCTGCATCCAGATGACCTGTATCTACGCCGACTGGTAGACAATGAACAATCCTTTGTTGCCCCGACATGTCGACATTGCTTATTGGAGTTATCTTCGATGTGGTATGCTGCCGCAAGCATGTCCATCCATGACAGCCAAGAACAAGATTTTAAAGACAAACTCCATATGAGCAGCATTGAAAGCCGGAACCGTGTTATCGTTACAACAAATTTGTGGACTGGTACGGAGCAAGTTCAACGCCAAGGCCCCGACACGGCCCCTTGCGGCTGGTCGGCCAGGGACGGGCTTCGCTTCGAGTCAAACAACCACAGGCTTTTGGTTCAGCATGCAGCTGGCGCGAGGTTTATTTTTACCATCGCACAGCGGCAGATTTGGGGTCCCTATGAGTGACCATCAAAGCGCCGTCTCTAACCCTCGTTGACATGGCCCCCCATGGTCTACTCAAGGCTGAGAACCCAACCCCTCGCATGCATGCTGGCTCTTACTAGGTTGACAATGTTAGTTTGTTCCCTGATCTAGATCATGAACAGAGAAGGGTCCGCCCACGGGCTTTGGCCATCAGCTTATTCTAATTATTGAAGCATTGTCTGGAATTTGCTTCACCGATCATATGAAAAGCTTGCAAGATATGATTTACGCATCTGAGTGGTCAAGAAACAACGCACCGAAAGGCTAGAAGCTTTCAGTGCCATATCATCCCTGGTCAGGCTGGTCAACTGTCAGCTTGCTTTACCACTAACTTAGCTTGCTGCTCGTTGGTTGATCAAACGTAGCGCTTGCAGGGTTATACCTCGCATGGGTCATATCAGGTACATACTGGCGCTATGTACCTGGCCCGCCCCCTGCTCAGCGGTGCAGGTGACCTGTACCTGACGTCTCTGACTGGCATGAGTTGCTGTTCAGTGTGCCCTCAAGTGTAGAATTATTCAGCAAGGTGTTGTGCAACTCCAATCTGTCTGTGTGTTATTTGATGCCTCTGATATTGGACCCGCGCGCCTGGGTACCACGGATACCCGAATCGTTCTGACTTGCTGCAATTCCACCCACCCACCTCACTTACAAGTTATCGCGCCCAACAGTCACCGCTCAGGAATACGGATACCTCCAAGGAACATCCATCGACTCATTCTTCAACCCGCTCCCCACCAGAGCCGGCGGTGCCTTGCTCTGTCAGGGTTTCTACGAGACGAGACGAGTTGTGATCGGTCGCAAACTGGCAAAGCGGAGAATTGTGTTGGCGCCGTTTGAACCGAGACTAGAGCTCCGCGCCCCAGTGAAACTCAACACACAAGACCATCCAGTGCCAGGCTCGATTTACAGCCAGCTGGGGAGCCCTAGAGAATTAGGCTCTTGTCGGACTTTCGACCTACGGTGACCCAGGTCAATCAGCATGAATAGCAAGGACGTCTGTGTGAGGTGGCTGACCTCTAGATTGATTGGTCGGGCAACGCAACTAACAAAGACTCCGTCTTAGTGCAAGGGAAACAAGTGAGTTGGGCGACTCCATCCTGTCTCCATGCATCCATCCCGGATCCAGACTCCACAGACAATCGATTTGGGGCGGAAAAGCAACCATAGACATACATCATCGCCCACGCTTGCCCCTGCGGCCCTGCCACTTTTTCTCTCTGTGCCCCTGTCTCGACTCACCAGTTGCGACTGTCAACCTATTTTTCTTTTGCGTCACGCACATTTCGGTTCACGTTGTCGCTGCAGTCTTTGTATGCAAGCAACATACATACAGTTTCAATTTTGACTTTTTCGGTTATCCCTGGATGACTTCAAGCTGCAGACATAAAGGACAGCAGTGACGAATTATTTCATCGAATGAGTTTGACTGTATCGCTTTTGCAGTTGTCGCTCACAAAATATCATCAACTCACCTCAGTCTGGTCCGTGTCACTTCACGGATCTAGGCCCTGATCTTGGCTCGCTTGCATCACCACTACGCACACCTCCCTCCCCGCCGGCATTTCTGCGTACGCTCTAAGGCGGGCCTTAGTTAGCAAGTCGTGGGTACTGTAGGAGCCTGAGAACGCCTCTACTCATTCTCTTACAACTCTCACACACTCTCCCTGTTTCTCAATCCTTATTGTCTCTCCTCTTAACCCCTTACATCTATCCCTTTATCCCGCCGGGATCCGCTCTCAGCCTTGACTTGTACATATTCCATTTTGTGTGTGCGTGTCTTGTTGCATCCTGACTCCCCGGACTATTACTTCTTATCTCCATCTCCCCATCTTCGGAAGGTTTTCATCCTCTCTTGGGTTGCCTGTGCCTGGCAGTCATCAACCCACCTCGCGCCTCCTGCTGAGTCCTTTAGTCTTCTCGCATTTCCCGGCCTCAGTAAGATTGCTGGTTTCTCCAAGTGCACATATTGCAGTCCCGATAGCACATACAGCGGTGCATAAAGATTACCCGACCGACTTCTCCTCGTACCTGTGCGACCAGGACGTTGCATCCCTCCGGACATCTCTCTTATCCTTTCCCGAGAGGTGGCCCTGCGCAACGGCAATAGCGTCACTAATATTTATAATATTGCTGCCAGTATCGAACTCGACTTTCTGTCGATATGGCGTCCGCTTTTAGACCAGTGAATTCACCGCTGGCCATGACAGTCTCCCGCGAAGACGTCATGGCTTCATCGACAACTCCTCGACCCAACACAGCCCCTCACACACACTCACAAATACCTACCGATGATGGTGCGACTCCGACACGGTCGACTTTCAACCTGGCTAGTCAGAAGCCTCTTCCATCGAGTCCGTTTCCTCAAGGAATACAGATGCCTGAACAACCGCCCAAACCGAAGATGCCCCGGCGTCACGATTCACGGCATTCAAACAAATCAGGGGATTCGGGGGATATGGACATGGACGAGTCCGATGGAGAGACTGGTACCATTGAGGATGGCGCTGGATCTGATGATGAAAGTGTTGGAGCAGACGAACCCAGGTCAAGCAAGAAGAAGAAGTCTCAGCGTTTCTACTGCACCGACTATCCGCCTTGTAACCTGAGCTTTACCCGTAGCGAGCATCTTGCCCGGCATATCAGGTTTGTGGTTTTCCTTGTCTCCTGATTCGCCTTGGTTTGTCGTAATGCTGACAATCACTAGAAAGCACACAGGCGAACGTCCATTCCAGTGCCATTGTTCACGTCGCTTTTCGAGACTCGATAATCTGAGACAACACGCACAGACGGTTCATGTCAACGAGAACATTCCTATGGACTCACTAGCTGCAACTGGTTCCCGGTTTCAGCGGCAGATGCGGCCTGATCGAATAAGGCAGGCCGGCAATCGAGCCAGAGCATCGACAGGCGGTAGTGCTGGCGGCCCTCAACGAGGACATTCCAAATCACTCTCTACATCAAGTATCACCAGTGTTAGCTCCGTCGGTTCGGCTTACAGCGTTCAAGATGCAAGACGGCGACCGCCTCCATTGGTAATGGCTGATCCACGTTCGCGATTATCGCTGGAGTCATATCGGAGTGCTATAGACGGTTCCTACCCTCATTACCGACCTGCTTCTCCTAGTGATTTTGGAACACCAACTTCATCCACCTTCTCGACTGGGCAGAGCAGCCCAAGATGGGGACCGGGCGTGTCATCCCCAGCAACTTCACACTCACGATCTCACAGCATGTATACCTCAGGAAGCCGTACACCTGGTCGCCGTTTGAGTGTTCCGGGAAATCCATTTCAATCTCCAGGAGCTCCAGGAGGAAGACCGATGATGTTTGGGTCTGGTCCTGCTAATGCTTCGAATGTGGGTGCTTTCCCGCCAACCAGTAACGGCATCCCTCCATCCCCAACTCCCTCGTCGACTTCTCAATGGTCGCGCAGAGAGTCAATGTCGGAGAGTGATTGGCGCCGAAGAACATGGCACCCAGACAGCCGCAATATCAATGGGAACCCCAGCCAGCTAAGCTCTGTTGTGAATCAGTCATCTGTCCGCCCGAATCCACCACCGCCGATCGCGAACCCTTCCAACTCCCAGTCGTCTTTCCGTCTGCCCGGTATCGAGTCGTTCGACCCCCTCCCGCGACCTGCCACCCCACCCAGGAGACAGACTTCGCCTATGATTGTCGATCCAGAGCCTCACATTCGTGCCTATCAACCTCATCTCCCCGAGACCCCGATACAAGAGGAGAGACGGAACCTGAATTTGTACGATGCCAGCCTTCAACGCGGCCTTAACCGCCTTGATATCAATCACAACACCCCGCCTCGTGATAGCGCGGGTAGCTGGGCTTCCGAGGCAAACAAAGCTGTTCAGGCTCAGGCCGAGCATGTGCGACTTAACCCTCCTACTGTCCGTTTCGAGGAGCGACCTCCACCGGTATACCAGGGCACTAAGCCTCCGCCCACTTCGGCACCACGATCTCTCCATCAACACACCATGTCGGCCCCATCCATTACAACATCAAGGGAAAACAAGCGCCGCGGGTGGTACAACGGGCCTGTATCTGTCCAGAGAGACGGCAGGCCCCCGCAGGAGCAGCAAGATCCACGGTTGGCTCACGTTGATCGGATGGTGCACCCGAACTTTACTGGCTTCAGTGGATTCCCCGTCAAAGAAGCACCACCCCATCCTCAATATCAGCAATCACAACCACCCCTACAAGCTCAGCAGTACCAACAGACTCAACATTCGCAGCAGCAGCAGCAGCAGCAGCAACAGCAACAGCAAGGACGACCTGGCAGTAATGGCTCACTGGGTCGCCTTGAGGCGTTAGTTGCTGTTGCGACGGGTGAAGGATCTACTGCAGCAGCATATTGAGCTAGAATATGCCTTTGACTTTTCAACTCGGGCACAAAAAGACAGTCAGTCCACCAAATTATCTGTCTTCAATCCACCTCATCGTTTTAAAACGACAACGATTTGACGATTTATGAATTATTTCCTTGAACCGGCTTAATTTTTTTTTTACCCGGCAGCGGAGACGACGTACGTTGCGGGCATGACTATTTGCATGATACACGACCATGGAATTCTCTTTTTTTTTTTTGTGCTACGAAATCCCTACTCTGCATCAATCTGGTTTCGGATTCAAATGATAGCATTTAACGATATCCCCACCGACATTGGCAGCTCACCCAAAGTACCGACATCTTCTTCACCACTCTGGAACGTCTGACTCGTGGGGGTTTGCGAGGCAAGTTGAGCTTGTTAGATGGTTTTCCTCTGTAATAGCATTTCCTATTGTTTCTATCAAGGGTCTTCTGGCTCACTTCTCACCTGAATTGAGGCATGGTCTGCAACGTTGAACGAAGTCTGATACGTCGACACGATACCCTGATTTTGTTGGATGAAGCGAGAGCGGTGCATGACTTGGTCGAATTCGGATATTCCAGAACCCTTGTTCACGCGTCTCGTGGTAATACCAGGGTTAGCTTGTCCAAATGCCCTTGCATGCTTTATTGGAATTCATCGAGCCAGATTCAGAGAATGTTAGGAGACGTGTTGGTTGCGTTTGACGCTTGTGGGGTTGAGGGATGGATTTGAATTTGATACCCTGTGATTTTAGCGTTCCTGTTTGCTGGCGTTGTCAAGATATTTGGCTTAGACTTGTTTCTCAGGATTCTCATGACCTTTCTCGATTGGGGAGGCAGTTGGTTTGGCAATGGAGTCGCGGCTCTGTTTACAGATTGATTATGAGATGAGGAAGGTTGATTCGTTTCTTGGTGTTTATGATGACATATATAGGTATTATGATAGTGTTCAGGTTGCTCAGAGGTAGAGCTGAGCAGTAATGCAAACTGGATTAAAGACCGATCTTGGAGTGCCTGTGAATTTGAACTGCATATATGATGATGACTTTAAGTTAGATATTCTAAGACAGTTGTATAGCATAGTAGGCCTGGTGGTTTCACGGATATAGAGCAGACGTCGGTGCGGATACAACTCGGGGATTTATATCCGGTGTCTGTAAAAAGCGAAATGATGGTCGATCATTACCAGGCACTGACTCAAATAGGTATTAAAGCTCACTCACATTCGCTTGTCAGAAGTGACGTCGCGTATACATCATATACTAATGAAATGTCGTCGAGTTTACAAGATGGCAAAGCAATAGAAAATTAGCATTACCTAATCCTTTGACCCTTCCCTTTGCCCATGATCGATCGATTATCCAAAATGCCTGTCGTTGATCTTTGAAGTCGCTTGTTCTTCACATCATTCGCAACTCATGCGCGCTGCACCATCAGCTCCCATCACATTTCTTTAGAGGACAAATATGGACGATAACCCAGCATCTACTTCTTCTTCTTCTTCTTCTGGCCGATTTCGGACTCTTCTTCCAGGTCCAACTCGAGAAGGGGGTTCTTCAAGACCTCCACCAAAGTTAAATGTCCCTAAAAGGATCTCTGTCAAGACTGCATGCCAAGCCTGTAGACAACGCAAAGCCAAGGTAGTAGGAGCCCCTACAGTCAAAACATGGCACTAACCTTCGTAGTGCAATGGCCAAAGACCAAGGTGCTCTAGTTGTATCGCCGGTGGCCGTGAATGTCACTATGCGAGTAACCCCTACGAAGTCGAAGCTGCCGCCTTAAAACGGAACCACGAGGAACTCAAAGAACGAATAGTTGACCACGAGAGTCTTTACTCTTCGCTAAAGAACGGAGAACCTCATGAAACAGACGAAATATTACGGAGAATACGAGCCGGGAAAGACGTCAAGAGTGTTACTGAGGGCCTTCAGTGCGAGGGTTTAGTCACTCCTGTGTCTCGACAACAGGCATATCCTCTACCAAGAAACGATAGCAATACGTCCACCAGTGCTACAACATCTGGAAGTGCCAGCTCACCCACCCTCTCAGCAGCACACACGAGCTTCTCCCAACCCCAACAGCAGACAAAGGCTAGACTTACGGCTTCGTGAGTACACCGTAAAGGCTCCCAACTGCGGTCTAACATTTACCAGAAGTGGTCAATCTGACCACGGTCTAGAAGAAGTCTGGCAAGAAACCCAAAGCCGAGCCTCCGACGACTCTACAATCATCGGTCTACCTGGATTTACACTCCCGATTTCACGATGGACGAGCGTCATACAAGACGACAAGTTTCTAAGTCACTTACTATTGTTGTTCTGGACTTGGGATACAGCATGTAACCGAATCATCGACCGAACTATCTTCGAAGACGATCTAAAGAACCTCGACCCTACGACATCAGGTGCACCCTCAGAATTACGATTCTGCTCACCATTTTTACTTAATGCTCTTTTGGCCGTTAGTTGCGTATGTAGGCTTTGCCAAACCATTTCTAAGTCTCTCTGAGCTAAAATTGTGGAAATAGCTATACTCGACAAACCCAATAACTTTCAGCATACCAGACGAACTAAGCACAAGAGGTCGAATATTCGCCCAAGAAGCCATTCGATGTCTAAAGATCGAAGACAAGCGGCCTTCATTGCCAGTTGTACAAGGCCTAGCTCTTATGTATGTGTATCAAGGTGCTTTGGGCGATGGAGAAACGGCTTTAGAGTTCCACAATCTTATGCAATCGCGGTACATGGCGCTTCGTCTTGATGATATATATCGTTCTACAGACACTGCTATTGCGGGATCGAGGCAGAGAGCTGAGGCACATGCTTTGTCTTGGATACAATGGGGTTTCTATGTCTGGGACTGGTAAGTCACATGCCCACCATAGTTCAATCAAGCTGATATATCTGGACCAGGAAGCCAATGCACGGTCTATGTCGTCGCCTGGTTATAAAAAAGCCCGCAAGAGAGAAGACATGGCAAGAAGGGACTTCACCGCTGAATAGAACAGAGAACCCTGAGTATTGGTGGTTCTCGTATCCCGCTTCAGTGGCGCCTCAGCGATCGATGAAGCGTGAGATATTTGAGGCCGAATGTAACTTTACAGAGATTACGGAGCAGGTTCTTGAGTTTCTCATGCCTTTAGAACAGGGAGTTTCACCGTCTCAGAATCCAGCACGTGCGATTGAGTTGTACTCTAAAATCATGGAGTGGAAATTCTCCTTACCCGAAGAGCTAAGGGCTGAGAATGCAGTATTACCCTCTGCTATACTACTACAGTAAGTATTATACAGGCTGACGCAGAAGATTCACGGTAACCAATTTGTATCCAGTCTCGCTGCAGATCTTGCAGTAATCAGCATTCTCCAACCCTTCGACGATGTTCCCAAGTCCATCTTCGGTCCCTTCCATCCCCGTCTAGCATCGTACGCCCACGCAACAAACGCAATGTCAACAATTTGGCACTTCCGCGCTCTATACAACCTTCGAAACGAATACTGGCTCATCCAAGCAAGTTCCGTCTGTGCCTTCAAGGTCCTCTTCGCTATTGAAGAAAGCCCTATCCAGCTCGAGACATTTATAAAAGCGTGCCGAGCACTCATGGAGCTTCGAGAATCGTACCCTGTAGCGGAGGATGTTATATACTCTATTGAATCGGTGATCAAGAATAAGAATGTGAACCTGCCTTCGTATGCGAGGGAGTATATGCCTAACGGTGCTGGAGAGGGTGTTGGGGACTTGAAGGGTGTCAAGGTTAGGGATCATAGTGTTAGTGTTGAGAAGACTGATCGAGATGGGAGTGAGGATCGTTTGACCATGACGGGTCTGCTTTCAACGCTGGCCCCGAGCGAAACGGGACCATATTAAATCATGTAAACTGTATACATATTCCAGGATAAACAGTTTTTGACGTTATTAGATGGCTAAGGCGTGGCAGCACGCAAATATGTGTTATGGGCTGCATGCCATGATGAAATTACTATCCAGAGCACCAATTTCGGAACAAGCCA
Source organism: Fusarium algeriense (assembly GCA_002982035.1). Taxonomy (NCBI): domain Eukaryota; kingdom Fungi; phylum Ascomycota; class Sordariomycetes; order Hypocreales; family Nectriaceae; genus Fusarium; species Fusarium algeriense. Next base: position 15,222 of record PVPY01000411.1, on the reverse strand, counting down.
AAGTAGATGTATAAACATATATTTAGATTCCAGTATCTGTCCTTATCTTGGGACCGTAAGGTAACACGGAAAAAGACAGCTCATTTGCAAGCATTTCACCCGGCCCAAATACTCTAAACCTGCAGCCAGGACCCCATATATCCCTCGGATCCAACATGTCTCACAGTGGAGTTGTTTTCTTAATAACTCATAACTCGTTCCATATAATATATCTCCTTGGTTAAGTCTTATCAGCCCTGAAACTTGTCCCATTCATCCTCTCCTTTGGCATTCTTCCACCGTTACCTTGAACTTTGCATCGGCCCCTATAAGGCCCAATGAGGCGAGAGCTCTTTTATCTGATAGATTCCACTATTTAGGTGTCAGCATATGATAAAAAATATATTCGAGGCACTCTTACTGTCTTTGCAAAGAAGCCCACAATTTCCCCAGATACAAGCTCCATAGTCTTGGACGTAGTCTCGGACGTATTCCAAGATGTGTCATCAGCATAGGGACTCATGTGATGATCTTCTGACCAAAAGTCAGAGGGGGCCAGGAATATCTTTGACCTGTTGGTGTAAAACTGGGAATATGTTTCAGTATTGTACTAGCTCGCCATACAATACTGTCGTCGTCGGGAGCTTACCTCTATGCCGCAGATACGACGCTCAAAGCTGAAGGTCTTGACTTTTGTGAGGCGCTCGCCACTCGCAGAATCCAGAGTAAACAAATTCGCCTTTCTACCGTACAGGCGTCCAATAGTATGTGTGTAGAGGCCATGGCTCTCGCCCTCAAGTTTGAAACCAATTCCCAGAATATCTCTTACCGGGTATGGGGCTTCATGGTGCCGTATTCCGTAGCAAACTATGATTTCCCGGATCCTAGCCATGTCTTCGCCGATAAAATGGACCACGAAGGGGAGTGAAGGGTCTGTTTTCTGAATACTAGTGCTGCCGCCCCCTATAAGTGTCCACTTTGGGTCCGGTATATTGGGGTACCACGGTAGAGAGTCGTGTAACAAATCTTCTTGAGGGAAGTCCATGAAGCGTGGGTTGTAGCGGATGGCTATAGATACCATCTTAAGGGCCTAAGAGAAAGTCAGAATGGAGTCAGGTACTTGAGAAATGGAGGGGCCGGCAGCCTACATCAAATTTGGTTCTTATGTCGGAAACATGCGTCCACTCGCTGTTCATGACCAGCCTTTGTTTTGTGACTTTATCAGAGTCTCCGATCCACGAAGAAACTCCTCTCGACGAAGAGATAACTGCGAGGCCTCGTATTCCTGACACGCTCATTGCAACTTCGAAACCAATAACACGTCCCTGGTCGTTCTGGGCAGGGCAGTCGTTGTATCCCTCCCAGCAGACCTTGGCTTCTTGGCTCGGTTTTATGTAGCCAAGTTCGACGCTATCAGCACCTGATTTGGTGAGTCGGATTCCAGAAATGTAATTTTCTCCATTGAGACATATCCATGAAACATGGATTGACATAAAACCCATGGGGATGGTCGCATCGCGCTTCCATAGCGCCCTAGTACCGGAAGTAGATAGATCCCTTGGGTCACATACCGTAGAAGCAGCTTTCAACCATGTTCCCCATAATGATCTTGGCTTTGGAAGTAAAGGTTCAAAGAAGGACCTCGTTGGCAACCCGCAACACACTGGTGCAAGGCTTCTCTCTTCTATGAGTTGACGCAATTGGTCTGATAGCTTGTATACTCTCTTTCGATTCTCCAGATGGCCCGCCTTATCCAATCTCCGCAATCGTGAAAGGAACTTCTTCCATTGTCCCGATGTGAGCTTTTCTTGATCTGCGTCAAAGCACCAAGGATAATCGCGTCCTGGCCAGCACCTCGAGCGATAGAACTCAGGGGTCCGCTCAACCAAGTGACAGAAAGGTGAAGCCATCCTGAGGATTTTAGCTTCTTCCCTTTTGAGATATATCATGATATGACATCTCAACTCTGCTGGAAGCTTGCTGAACGGATCCTGGCAGTTTTGAGATATCCTTGTTGTCTCTTCAATGTCGGAGTCCTGTTCGTCTTCTAATTTAGCCGCCCACAGCGGTTCTTTGAGTAACTCTGTTTCAAGAGGGTCCATCATGAGTTCATGGCTCGACCAACTGAAGGGGTCCAGTAAGATGCGTTCGTTTGGGAGGGGGCCGAAGGTTACTCTTCTCATGCGGCCGCCCTCATAGGTATGGCCGAAATCCATGATTCCATGATGGACGGGAAATGATCTGAGAACATCAAAAAGAACTTGAACATATTGTTCAAGTCCATTATCCTGGCAGTTGATAGAGAGTATAGTAAAGCAGGCATCATGAACCACGTAACCCCAGACCTTGTCATCAAGCTCACTGAATGCCTCAGGATTGGGTAGGAAGTCGATTAAGTTGTCATCCCCCATGTTTTGGACTCCAACTTCTTCCATTTCGGGCTCGAATATGATTTTGTTGATACGCCCCGGTTTGCGTGTCTGAAGGTGTGACACACGTGCCTTGTTCCAGCCATCACCAACGGCGTATACTTTGTTTCACTCGATCAGTCCCTCATTCAAAAGTTCCCAATTGGTCTACTCACTTGTCCGAAACTTATGAAGCCATTCCGTCTCAGGAGGAAACCCTAATGTATCTGTCCTGTCATCTGCAATGAAGATGCCACACAAGACACAACTGACTAGGTGTGCCATGCTGTGTGATCGGGGATTTGAATCTGTTGCTGCAGAAGTGTGGGGGAAAAGGTCTTTGCCCGCACAAGATATGTAGATGTTTAGAAGGCAGGAGGAATTTCTGCGAAGACAGAAGATAGAATGAGAAAATGCCCAAGAGAAACTATAGAAGTTTATGATAAAGTTGAAAGTTTCATGACACATCATGTCAGTCTGACAGGACAGAAGAGCAAGAATGTAAATTTGTAGACAAAACTCAAAGATGCGAAAACTGCCAGTGAATTCATTACACGTCAATTCCCTTGTGAGTATCCGGATTATCATAGGTGTTCTCTCCCTCAGTTGCGCAAGATCAAGTTCCCCATCTAATCAACAAATCTTAACGGACTGATTGCGTTCTGAATCAGCAGCAACAAATCAAGATAGAAGTAGTAAGATCACTTGTACTGGAATAGCATTGCAAAACTGGTACTCATCTATCAGTTAATTCACACAAATCATGTGTTTGCGTTTGTGTCTTCATTACCGATGACTCGTTGAGATGATTCTGGTGAGCTTTAAGAAACAACTTTGTTTGAGGAACTATAATCCAAGACGTAAGATTTGGCCAAATGTAAAGATTTATGAAAGTTCTACCATCAGTGAGTGATATACTCTGGTGTTCCTTGGATAGACTTGAACATAGAGGTTGGGAACTGGGATTGATTCATAACCCTCGATGGTACATACGATATGTCCTTGTCACTCTAGTATACACTACGCCAGTCAACGGATTTTTCTTGGCTTTCGATTTATTATCATTGACGCATGCGATAGTTAACATCATGAATGCTAAGAACTGTGTCCTTCGTGCACATCTCGACGCTCTCCTCCCATTTTTCATATCCTAGCCTTCTTTGCCTTTCATCACTGTCCATTCCATACGCCCATCACCTGTCTATCTTGTCTTCGTCTTGTCCAAAAAAACGCCTGCAAACATTATGATTGTTCTTTCCTTACCGCTCATTGTTGGGGATGTGTCCCTCAACAGCGCTCAGCGCACCGAGGTTAACTTCACCAAGACGCTCTCCAACGTCCTGGACACCAGCAAGGAGAGCCACGCACTCGATCACATCCTCAGGTTCCAGGAGATGCGACTTAGCCAGTGTGACCTTTGTACTCGCGCCGACGGTGACTGTGAAGACGTGGTTGGCGTCTAGTACAGTGCCTGAAGCGGCGTTGAGGCTGCGGAACATGTCTTCATCGGTGAAATCGTCACCCATGCACAGCGCAAACTCAAGATGTCCTGACTTGTCCCCTGACTCGGAAGAATCAGGGGTATGGTACATGGTGATGAGGCGCTTGGCGATCTCGCCCTTGTTGATGAACGTAGGGCGGACTTCAATGTTGGCCTTGCCAGGCATTACCTCGACATCCCACTTAGCACCAACTGTCGACTCGAGCTCCTTATGACACTCTCGTGACATATGTATGCCTTGCTCGGGGTCAGCTAACCTGTAGTGCCAGGTCAAAGCGCATCGCTTTCGCTCGATGAAGGATCCTAATTCATGTCAATATATGTTGGGTGGAACATGTGTCGCTGAACAAACCTTGAACTCTATCGGTGTACTTCTGGAAGATCTCCATCACCTCAGCTTGCCATCCCATATCGAACTTTTCTGCGAGGTTCTCCCACTCGTCAGAGCCAGGATGCTTCATAAAGCTGCCGTGCTCCGCTGAAAATCCAAGACGTCGGTTGTTTCCAAGGTGCTGTTTCAAAAACTCCTGGTCTCGTCCCGAAATGATCCACACAGCGTTCTTGGGATCAGACGCCAATAGGTCAAGGGTGTGGATAAGACGCTCCGAGGGCACTGCAGCACTAGGCTCGCGCACGATGGGTGTCAGGGTACCGTCGTAGTCGAACATGAATAGACGCTTGTTGGCTGAGCGGTAGTGAGTGAGAAGAAGAGCTCGGTCTAGCAGAGGAGTCGAGTTGGCAGTGCTGCTGTCTCCAAGGACGTTGTACACCTTACGGATGAATTTAGTGATCCATGACTGGACATTGTGCTCAGTGACATGTCGGTACAAGCGAGACTGCATCTCTTTTCGCTTGTTTTCGGACATGGTGAGAGCCGCATTGATCTTCTCGGCAACACCGCTGAGATCCCAGGGGTTGATGTGAATGGCATCACTAAGACTGCCAGCGGTACCGCTGAACTCGGAGAGAATGAGAGGAGCGTTGCCCTCTTTTTGGCAGATAATGTACTCCAAACTTGTGGTGTTCATGCCATCACGGACAGAGGTGATGAGACCGATGTCACCAGCACGTAGAAGAGCAAAGTACTCGTTCTGGCTGAGGTACTGTGGGTAGTGTTGGACAGGAGAAAAGCCCAGACTTCCGTACATGCCGTTGATGCGCATAACAAGCTCGTTGACACGGGTCGCAACCTTGGTATCGTCTTCCAGATCCTCCTTCTCCGCCTCAACACTAGTAGGTGAGGTGACCTGGATGAGAACAACCTTTTCACGCCACTCAGGGTACATTTCGAGAAAGCGCTCGAAAGCCTGAAGCTTTTGGGCAACACCTCTCACACTATCAAGACGATCACGACCAACAATGATCTTCTTTCCATGATAAAGCTCGCGAAGAGCGTTATACTTCGCAGTCACAGCATCAGTCCATGCATGGCTCTCAACCTTAGCAGCGTCGATACCAATGGGGAAGACACCGACTTGGACACGAGTTCCATAAGCATCAATGCCAAGAGTGTCAGACGGGAATCCAAGGATTCGTGTACAGCAGCTCAGGAAGTGGCGAGAGTAGCTGTAGGATTGGAAGCCGATGAGGTTGGCGCCCAAAACGCCCTCGAGAACCTCTTTTCGACGAGGCAGACAGCGGAGGAACTCGCTGCTGGGGAAAGGCGAATGCAGGAAGAACGAGATGTACATGTTAGGTACTCTCTGTCGCAACATGCTAGGAAGCAACATGAGGAAGTAGTCATGGATGATGACAATATCGCCAGGCTTGTAAATCTCGATAATCTTATTGGCAAACTTCTGGTTCATCCTGTAGTAATCGGCCCATTGAACACGTTCGCGTCGGCCATCGTTCGGTTCGTGTTGCTTGTAGTGAAGAAGAGTGTACAGGTCATGCTCGGCATATCGTCGCCATCGGGCCTGGTCCTTCAGAAGGATACCCTCAGAAGTGGCCTCGGACTCATCCGAGAGCCAGACTGGGTAGGTGCGAATAGTCTTGTTGTGGGACAAGCGGTACTCGAGGCGTTCTTGGTCCTCGCGAGGAACCCAGAGGCCATCAATTGGGGGAGGAGTCGGTAGGCGCGTGTTGCCGTCAATGGGAACAGGTGCGGAGAGAGCGTTGAGCGATGTCGCACCAAAAGTGTTTGGGGCGGGCGTGCCGGGCGAAGAAACGACGTCATCGGTTGGAGCGTCGATCTCGCCGGTCCAAGCGACGACAGTATGATTCCACGGAGTAGCGTCGGAGGAAAGGTATGCGAAGGAGTCAAAGAGAGCAGATTGACCGCGGCGAGATTTCAGGTCCTATAATGAGAGCGAAGGTTTAGTTAAGGCTCAATTTCATGTGACGAGGGGGAGGGGAGCTGAAGCTGGCAGGGAGCTCTCTCGCTTTGGTTGGAGAAGAGGGGAAAATGCAAGCTAGACTAGAATCCACCCCAGTAACTGATACGAGATGAAATGTTGAGGAAGCGAAGCGAAGCGAGGTGAACAGTTACATACCCAATCACCGCCTTTTCGATAGACGAAAGAATGCGGTGTGTTGAAAGTAGCCGAGATAATGTTACCGCTCAGAGCCAAGTCAGGGTTGGCAGCTCGAATCTCGGACAAGGACTCGCGGCGGCGCAAGTTGGGCGCGCCAGTGTTTTCGCTGGTAGATGCCATTTTGCTAATCAAGATGCGATCTGAGAATCAAGCTCGAGAGAGGACGAGAATGAGGAGAATCGTGGACGAGGAGTGTCAGCTGGCGCCTCCTTTGGGTTTGTCTTGTCGGAGGAAGGTGATCGCCGTCTCTCTCGCGAGGAAGTTGCAGTAATGCGCGCGCGTGGTCCGTGATTAATATGAGGCGGAAAGTGATGGGATAGAAGTGAAGAATGATAAAGCTGAGCTACCCAAGCTGTGCGAAGCAAAGAGTGGTTGAGTGAGAGAGATGAAAGAAGAGAAAGCTTGTAAAGTTAAGGCGGAGGAGGGATGGTAGCGTAGGTTAAGGTTGAGCGGGACTGAGAGGGAGAAGCGAAGAAAGAAGCGATTCTACAGGCTAGTAACTTGGGGAGATAGCAACGGTGACGTTAGATTCTTAGCTACCTATGTCTGCTCCAAGTAGACATAATAAGTTAAGTCAAGTCAAGTCAAGGCACAGTCTGGTCTAAGTTAGTCTTGAAGTCGGGCCGGGCGGTTTCGGCGACTCATCGTCGTGTGTTACTGAGACGAGCCATGCCCATGGGAACTGCTGTACTGAGGTGGGGCATTTCTTTGCAGTTACTGTAAAGGTGCCTTGCTTTTTTTTGCGAGTGCGTAAAAATAACACATGGTAACTTTTCTGAGCCTGGACAAAGTGGGCAAGACACTCAAATCACTCTGAAAGCAATTGAACATCTTTCTCGATCCAATTCAGAGGCATACCAGTTCAAAGATTCAGTTCAAAGTGACTTCTCCATATCTATTTACCCCAGAATCCAAATCTCTTCATTTTATCGCAGCATCATGAGCCCTCAGCACACCTTATAGCTCACGCGCCGGAGCAAATTTCTTAAAGGCCCGACAGCTGCCAAGATGCGTTGACTTGGGTTGCCAACTTGGGTGAACCCAGAAGACGAATGCCGATCAGGTACAGATGAACATTCAATGGCTGAAATAGCCTAGTCTTGTCTATCAACACGCATGCTGTAAATATAGTGTAGTGCCAGTATGTTCGGGGCTCATCATTATTGCTTGCATTATTTTCAACATTGATCCTTCAGTCAACATCACGAGATGATTGACTATAGTACAAGTATCCTTCTACTTCATATCTCCGCTTTAGTGCATTCCCCTTCTGTAGACCGTCCTTTTCTACATATCGGATCACACCTATAGAAGGTGATAGAATTGGATATCTGGGGCCTCGCATGGTAGCGTGCGTGCCATGAGTTGGGGACAATCGCGGGGGAGGGGTCGTGAAAATAATTCGGCTGACAACAGCTTACTACTTATTGCAATTATCTAAGACGCTGTAGTGAGCCCTTACTCAGCATTTCTAGTTGCTGATGTCTGGTTATCTATCTTTATTAAGCTCTATCATACTTTACTCATCGTAAACATTGTTTTCCGGAAGAACTTGCAAAACAGCTACTTCGGTATTTATCGCTGGCTGCTATACCGCTTCTCACGATGTCCTGAAAGCCTGAAGACAAAATAGAGTCTCCGGACCACAGAAGATCATATGTTCGAGGTTTGAGCCTTTTATAGTGCTAAAGTTCTAAATGCCATGCCTCACACCTCCCATACCAGCCTTACGGTACGGTAGTCATCTCCAAGGCTGCCAACTCTAATCATCATTGACAGTCAGCTCTAGTTCCACTTCCATGATCGATAAGAAGCTATTCAAAAAGTCTCCACAGGTTAATGCGCCAACAATAAACAAGCAATACGGCACAGGCACCAGCAACTTTGCCCCTGGACCGAACCAAACAAAAGACGGTGAGACCCCCTTTGGCGGAGGTGCAATCCCGAGTTGCCAGCGCACTTGCAGGAACGCGTAAAGCTCATGATTTACTTTGCGATAACCTCCAATATCGCTATTCTGCTCAGTTAAACAATGAGTTGAGTTGCGCAAGCAAAGTCCAAGCTTGATGAAATATAACGCTGCATTTACCAAATTCCACTTTTAAAAAAAAGACGGTGCGCATTTCCTTCAACATTAGCCGTGAACCGGTCAGCTTTCGGGCCCAAGTCCGTTCATATCGAGCCGCATCCGGGGCTTATCCCCCGGAGCCGCCCTGTGCTAAATGACCCCGCCATCGATTTTACACTTGCTGCTAAAAAGACACACACGCCATGGGCGGGCCGGGCCATCATCATGCCTCCATCATCCAACTCTCATATTTTGAACCATCCACCGCCACCGCCCAACCCGGACGTGACCGCACGTTCCCGGCATTTGATATTCTTCATTCGGACGTTTCTCCTGCGTTTCGGACAACCCTACGAGAATATCCGATCATTGACAGGTATAGTTGCTGATAATTGGTTGTTACCCTGCCTACAGATAATCATCGATGGTGGCTGCATCAAAGCACACATCTTTGAGCCATTTTAACTAGCAATTTCCTTATTATCTCTCTGTTTACTTTTTCACATTGCTTCTTTTGTTTCTTCCGCTGCCTAATAGGAAACACGGGCTGCATCTACATGTTCTTGTTGGTTGGTTCGCGATAAAACTTCGTGGGCCGTTGCAACAGTATTACACCATGATACGCGATCCTATGAGGAGTTCTGAAAATGGCATGTCTTATTGCCTGCATTCTTCGCTCTGCCTCGCCCATTCGATATGTGGTTTATCAACGAGCTGCTATTGGAGGTTGACTGATGTTTCCAAGAGGTTCGAGACTGTCTAGAGCCGATCAGTGATTCAACATCCCGGCCCGGTAATGCCGTTACAAGTGACAGAAACTTCCTGATATTGACACACACAGAAGCTATCACCATATTAAGCCTTTTGTTCTCGGGAATATCCTCCCTCAACGAACATTATTTTTCCTTTTTCCTTCTCGTTGCAAAGCTCGTCATATCATCTTGAGCTCAAGCTCATGCTCAAAGAACCCCACCGAGGGGCACATTTCCAGGATCCGCCAATGACAAAAACCTCTTCAACTGCCCGTCATGCCGCTACAGAAGCCCAGTCACGATCCAATCATTTGTCTCATATTAATATCGGATGGAGCCTCTAATTGAAAATCGCCCAGGAACCTTGATGTGACGAGTGGTCCAGACTCAAACAATCGTGATCTGTCAATCGTGGATCCGCTGCCCCTCCAAGTAGGACCAAAAGCTCCATCGCCATGACGCAATTGATGAAAACTCCAATTCTTGACTTCCATGTGAACGAGGATTCCTTGATAAGTAGCTTGGGAAGCCACAATCTTGTGGGCTCGAAAAAAATGCCTCGTGCGCAGGTAGTCGAAGGCCATGCTCCTAATGGCATTGACATCTGCTAGAACACCACTAAAACTTATGAATACAGCCAACAAGGAACCTCACAAAAGAAGATTATAAAGAAGCGGAAAAGAGGCGTGGTGTTCTTTCTCCCGTCATCCACGTACTAACATTCTATCCTAAAGAAAAATACCAAAAGATTTCCCTGATCCCCGAATGTCCTGATCACACCGTCCAAGATAAGTCATTATGCGCAAACGCCTAATATGTATTGCTCGAGACCACTCTCAAGCAACTGAAAATACAACGCTTATTTTTCCTCATCGTCGGCCGGAGCGCCCATCCCCGAGAAGGGACACACGCCACCAGCTGGCATACCACTAGGATGCGGGATTCTCGAAGGTGTGTTTGGCTGATGGTGTTCTGAAGCATCATCCTCAGTACCAGAACCACTGCCATCGCCAATGATGCGCTTTCCGTGCAGATAGCCTTCGCGCTCAATCTCGATATCAGACTCGCCAGTCTCAAACTCGGCACCGTCCTTAACGTGCCATTTGGCCATGAGGTCATTCTGGATCCAGATGACCTTGTTAAGTGCCTTGACGAGAGCTGTCTTGCGCTGAATATGTAGACGAGGGTGCGAGAGGATGGCTTCGGTCATGATGTCCTGGATGAAACCGAGACAGATACCAAGATGAACGTATTCGATGTGAAGAGGATGCTTGCGACCAAGACCAACGTGCATCATTCTATTCAAGTCAGTTAGGCTCATTTTCTGAGCTTGCGAGAAGGATCACATACCCAACCTTGTCCAGATATTCCCAGAACTCCATTTTGCTAGGATCCGAGCATAGCTTCATAAGATAAGCGCGCAGAAACATCTTTCTGTGGAGGATTTGAGGGCTGTTCTCGTCGGGGACATCATCGAGGGGACCTTCAAAGGAAGTACTTCTGGTGGTGAAAGCACGAGCTGTGATGTCGTATTGGAGGAGTTTCTTGTAGACGATGTTGACGACGGCGGGGATGAGAGCCTTGACATATTTTGCGCCAGTGATGAGAGCCTCAATGTCGCCTATTAACGCAGAGTGTTAGTCAAGCTTCAAGTAAGGATCAAATTTGCTCTCATTGCGAGACGGCAGGCAGGGTTTGGTATGATTGCGTTGGGTGTAACGTACGGCTGGAGAAGTCGAGGAATGAGTGAAGGTACTGAACACGGGCTTCGAGGTTTGTGTAAAGATCCTCGCGATCAATGTGCTTCATAGGTCGTGAAGTCATCTTTTCGGCAGTATTAATTTCGTGATTGGAGTTGTAGTGAGTAGCTTTGTCGCTGGATCGTCAGACGAGGATCTAGATGATTTCTTCGTGTACTGGATTGAGGGTATAAGTCGCTATATGAAGTTGTCGCAGTTCGTATGCACAGAGGCAAGGCGATGCGAAGAGTCGGTATTTAACAGCAAAAATCTCAGCTGATCAAAAGCTCGTGTGACGCAGTCAATTTGAAGGATTCAATCTTCGTAATAAGAGATCAATTATACAGATTCTTCCGTCTTGAGCAGCAGCCAGGTCTCGGTATTTATTGGATTGCTTGTCCTTGGTAATTTACCCCTCAGTCCCTTGTCCATGACAACTTTTTTCTTCTTCTGTGATTACACGCGTGCTCATGACATGAAAGCTCTTCCCCGAGTCTCGCCTTGCTCCGTTGGTTGTTTGTTAAGCTGAGCGCATCATGCCAGGTCGATATTATCAGACGATGGTGATGGTGGGCTGATGAGTGGGTCTGTCCAAGGGTCTGTGATTATCGGTGCCAGCCGGACGCACCCGAGGAGAGAGAGATGAATTTGTTATTCCAGATATTTTGAGAACTTTCTGGTATAACCTCACTGTGAGAAGTTTAGATACAATGATGAAGTGGTAAAGAAATCACGATATATGAACTTTTGATATCGGTTCCTCGAGGTTGACACTTGACAGCTTGAGTGGGTATCCGCCGGCGACTTGCGGGGATAACCAACGATTGGACGGCAGATTCATAAACGGAAAATCAGCTCGATGTGATTGGTGTAAGCTTCAGGCTCGAATAACCGTTGAAGGCGGCGGATAGCGACAGCTAAACTTGGAGGATGAGCGCTAAATCAGACAATCCCATATTCCAGAAGTCGTTCGAGATCTACACAGCGATATTGTTTCAGAATCTAGACACATGTCGACTACGAAGCAAGTTTTAGAGTCCGTGCTAATTTACACCAATTCTGTAAACATAGACTCCCTTTTAACGCTGCACTATGACTTGCGGTCAACTGTTAGTATCGCCTTTCAGTCCTCGTCGTACCAGAGCCACAATCCTTGAAATGGCATTACACCAAGTCAACTGACGAGGATGCTCGTTTCTCAAAGGTCCATGCTGAAAATCTCGACTCATCCGTGCGGTTCAGCCACAAGCAGGGACCTGATGCAAGATTCCCGAATTTCCCGATGTGATATCGTCATAATATGAACATCTATACCCCACGATGAGCCATTTACATGACCCTTGCTGTTGGGCAATGGGAAGTAGGGTCACTAGATATTGCACATAGAGTAAAGTGTTTTTTTTTATTGGCATATGTTTCGCCCGAATGAGGAGTTCAGGATAGCTTAGCATCAGGAATCCATGCAGTAGTGATGTTATCCCTATCAGAAGACCACATCAACACAGGAAGATGATGAATGATTGTAAGACACAGAGATATCATGGATATATCCTAATAAACAGATACCATATAATATTGCATGAACTAGCATAGTGTCAGGTGTTTGAGTTCGGAATTCACAGTGAAAGAGATCTGTGTAGGGTAGCCGACCGAGCCCGCTGACATAAGTGAGCAGCACGTGACCCCTCCCGCCCACCAAATTCTTCCCTTCGGCTCATCGGCCTCACCTCGCTTCAACACCCTCCAACATCCGGGAATCCTCCGACAATCAGCCATCGCGACGGCCGCGACCATTCAAGCCAGCCCAGTCCGGCGCCATCCTCGAGGGTCCCGCTTACGGATTACCCCAGCTCCGCCAAACGAGCTCCGTGCTCCGCTGCAGGCCGGCATAGCCTGGCAGCTCGCCGCCATGTCCGGCTCACCACCTCCACCATCGCCAAACTCCCACGCGACAGCCCACGCATACGCGAGCAATGGGCTTGAGATGCTACAGGCCGCCAGCGATGCGGCACATGCTATCAATCACCATATCAACAGCCCCCAGGCTCTTCAACATGCCGCCGTAGCTGCCGCCGAGGTCGTAGGCCACCAACAACCACATGCGCCTATGGATCACAATCCTCCTCCAGATGGAATGCCTCATGCGACCGAGTTGCCTACTCAGCTTATACCTGGAAATGGAGCTGTCATGCGCGACCCGACCATCAACCCCAAGCTGACTCGACTTCGACGAGCCTGTGACATGTGCAGCATGCGCAAAGTCAAGTGCGACGATTCGAACATACCCTGCCGACCGTGTCGAGAACTGGGTGTAGACTGCACCTACAATCGCGAGACCAAGCGTCGAGGCCCACCCAACAAACATGCCGAAGCTGCAAAAGCTGCTAAGCGTTCGCGAGTCGAAGTGCCATCGGCGACTGCAGCGGTGGCAGCTGCTGTATTCGGCTCTTTATCACCGTCGCCGCAGAATGCTGCGAAGACACTGATGAACATCTCCACCGAGAGTGTCGATGCCGAATCCATTGCGCCTATGCCAGTGTTGGAACTGCTCGTCGACGACTTCTTCACCTACATCCACCCACTTGCGCCGTTCCCACACGAGCCTACCTTCCGCCAGTCATTTGCCAACCGCGAAGACCGTACAAAGCCCGAATTTCTAGGTCTGCTAGCGAGTATGATCTGTGCCCTTGTCGCATCCTTCCCACGAAGCGCGCGAGAGCATCTCAAGGCGCAACACAGCACCCATCTGTTTCCTCGGGCCATCGTCATGGTTGAAAAATGCCGTGAGATCGCGCTGTTGACACGTGGGCACAAGTGGCAGCTCAAACAGCCGAAAACTCTCGACGATGCTGCGACCAGCTACTTCCTGGGATTGGCATCGGGGTACACTCACCAGTGGAATGCTTCTGGTCAATTTATGGCCGAGACCCTGACCCTCCTCCGCGAGCTGGGATTTACTCGGCCTAAGCATCCTGGTGATTTGCCGACATTTGGTAATGACAACTGTTCACCAGATCCTCTTCCTTTCAACCATGTGAAAGATCAAATTGGGAAGCGCATCTTTTACTGCCTTCTTCTCGGCGTGCGGTAAGTACTCGTTTCTCTCGTAACCAAGCTTACTAACATCTTTCAGATCCTTTTCTCAGCTTGGTGCATCTTCTGCAGACATGGTTATTGCGCCATCAACACCCAGTCTTCCCTACCCTGCGTACCCCGAAAATGTTGATGACATCTGCGTTCTTGCCAATGAAGTCATTCACCAACAGGATGGTAGTGTTACTCTGTTAACAGGATTCCGTTTCGCCATAGACATTTACACTACCATGAACGGTATCGTTAGTCTTGAGCTGGCCTATGGTATGAGCACTCTTCCTTGGGCGGATCAGCGGATTTTGCTTCGAGATGGCCTCATTGCAGCAAAGAGCATCACCGACAACCTGCCACCGGAGTTACAGCTTGGAGACCATGGCGTCGAAGCAGGTACCATGACTAGCCTTGACGATTCTGGTATGCAATACGTGCCACCCGCATGGCCTAACAGCCAGCCCGCCCACGATCTTCGGAATGTGATTAAGAACCAGCCCGCTCGGCGCAGGCACCTCCAGTACGAGATTCAAAAAGCCAACATTTTTGTCTCACAGCTTGCTACGCGTTCTTATTTTGTCGAATTGTACTTTGACCTACGTGATGTCCACATGGCAGAACGACAACAGAATAACAACCACATTGACGGTCAGTCAGAGGAGGAAAAGGCAGCCCAGGATGCTGACGAGAAGGAAATCTATGAATTCATGTCGGAAGAGCGGGAACTGATTGTGCAGAATCTTCTCACTGTTTTGGGATCGATTTCGCAACGAAACATGGAACCGAATGGTGGTTCACTCATCAACAAGATCCGACAGGTTGCATCGACACTTCTAAACGATGCACCTGAACGAAAAGGACCCTTTGCCGTGAAATCAGAGGAGGCATTGTCGCAGCTGATCAACATTTTGGTGAAGCTCGAAAAGACAGGTGCTGGCACTGGGGGCGGTATCAATACCCATGCACAGGATCCGTCACAGATGACACCACAGGACGAAGAAGAGGAATTACGACATTGGGCAGACCTTCGAGACTATCAGTTGCGATTTGCGGCGCATGGTGGCTTTCCTGGGAATCTGTAAGCACTATCGGGCAGAAGGCGAATTGGTGCGACGGAGAAAGTTGCTGTATTACTACTGGGGGTAGTGGGGGGG
>PVPY01000408.1:0-88398 GCA_002982035.1 Fusarium algeriense | reverse complement strand
AGACAGTCTATTCCCACTGCTGACGACAACTTATGCCGGCACTCAGAAGAGGCAATGCCAACTTGTTGCCAAGGGGTCGTAAAAAGAACAAGGTGAAAAAAGTTATTTAAAGATATTGAGTTTGGTTTAGGATTCATGACCAAGTATCACTATATTTTCACAAACTACCTGGGTGTCAATGCTTATGTAAAATCAATACGCTGTTGCGGCCTACCCCAGGGCTTCGCTAAGTTTAAATAAATACAAGGCGGCATTTCATCAATAGCATTCTTTTATGCCGGAATAACGTCATTCTCGACCATGGTAGCACATAGGGCCCTGATAGCACGTGGATGCTACTATGCCGCAGTAGCCTGTGCGAGCTTGTCCATGCTAGCCCCTCCCTCAAACCACTCCTTCTTGATGAGCTGCTCGCGAGCCGCGTACAGGTGCTTATAAGCAGTCTTGACTGTACCGTCACTAACGCCAGCTTGCTTGGCTATAGGTAGTGAGCTGCGCGATTCTCCAACAATCTGGCATGCCATGTAGATGCACGCTGCGGCAACGGACAGAGGAGATCGTCCTGCGAGTGCCGAAATGTCGTTGGCCTGCTCTGCCAATTCGCGAGAGATCTTCGCAATTTTGTTCTGTTTCGTAAATCCGAGCTGAGACACATAACGACCGCAAAGATCCTCGGCACCCACTGATGTGTTTTCGTAGTTGGTGACTGTGTTGAGACCTGTTGCTTCGCCTTCTTGCTCCTGTAGCTTCTGCAGAAAGCTCTGAAGTTGCTTGAAAACTCGTCCGACTTCCTTCTTGCTCACGCTAGTCAGGTTGAAGATTTCACGGAAGGTTCGAGGCACGTTATTTTGCCGGCATGCGATGAAGATACATCCTGCAATAACGGCCTCTTGGGGCTTTCCCTTGAGGAACTTGTGCTTGTCCACGAGCTTGAAGATATGCTTTGCAGCGTTGGATACGTTCGTGCCCATGTTGATAGCTTCGCAGTAAGAAACGATCTCTTTGTAAGCTTGCATAAGGCCCTTTTGTGACTTGTCTTGGTTGGTGTTGTTTTGCGTCCTGGACAGAGCCTTGTGCGCCTTGGTCTCGGAAAAGGCTACAGTTGTCGCGAGTTGTTGACCCTCAACGAACTCATCCTGTGGGCCACCGACACGGCTGGGGTCGTCACCTCCCTGATCGTCATTTGCAAAGGTTCGCCATTCTGATCGAGTATCTATAATGCGACTGCCCACCACCATGCCACAGTCTTCGCATACCGTATCACCGCTGGAGAATTCCTCGACTAGGTGGGGAGGGCTGATGTTGCACTCGGGGCATACTAGAATGTTACTGAGGTCTTCCTCAAAAGCAGGTGCATCGCTGCTGTTGGGGGGCATCATTTGAGGCGGCAGAGTCTGCCGTTTAGGTTGAGGAAGATGTCTTGTTTAGAAAACGAGATGCGGCGAAGTTGAATTGGAGAGGGCGCTTTGTCCAATGGATTGTATGATAAGAATGACTAAGCAAGCGTTGATTGTGATGGCGATTAGGCTCCAGGCCTTGGGTCAGACAGAACAAATAAGGTCGGGTGCCTGTGGGAGTTTATGAGTGAGCCATAAAAGGGAAGAGCAAAGATTCAGGTCACTTTCGCAACTGCGCAAAGATCAGTGTTCAGTGCAAGAGAACCTGAATGCGCCTGAAGAACATAGGCGGTAGGTAGATTGATAATGTTCAACTACACGTAAGCACGTGATCTCTTTGTTGCTGCTTATAGATTCTGCAGAACCTTAGGAAAGTTCGCGAATATTACTCATACTCCTGCTAAGGTAAGCAAGTTTGGACAAACAAAGGCTTCAAAGCATCTAAGATTGCTTTGCTTTAATGGACTTGTCTCAATCACTCTGTGATCCTCATTCGTACCTAGGTTGGTATATCCCAAAATACACTAGTGTTCCAGCCACGGCGGGGACTGTTCCCTGCCAAGACATTAAAAACACTAACAAAGCTCTCCCTCCGACGTCATTCCTTCAGGCTGTTTTCAGTATTCCTGATGTTTCATCTCATGCAATATTGTCGCGATCAGTCGTTGATAATAGCAATGCCAGCCCTGACTCGGATTTTAACCGATTGAAATGAAGACCCATCCCTCCATTAGGGAATTCATCATCTCCATGACCAGGCCCATCATGAAATGTCTCTTTATTTTGTCCTCCCCCTCGACGATGCACTAGAGTTTCCATTGTCCGAGGTCGGCCAATCATGCAGTGCCGAAGGGCCACTCCGCAGTACGTACTTTCGACTCATTCACAAGTTGAGTCAATAGAACAAACATCTGAATATTAAACAAAGAAGGGTGATACCTCGATCAACACTCCTCGACTGTGCTTGTTCAATTACCTCCTCCATTATCATTCTCTATCTGGGACACCCAGTCGTTCTAGCAAAGTACCAAGATGGCATCTCAATCTCAAGACAGTGGGCAAAATACCCTCCCACCTGTCAATATAAAGCCTCTTCTCACCAAGCTTTGGCCCAACGAGTCTGCTGCCTCTCCTCAGGAGATTGCTGAGGCGATCTCTCACTTTTTCACAAATCAGGTCACTGAGGCTCAAACAGCTTCTCTGCTCATGGCTTTGCATTTCACAAAGCTTGATTTCAGAGCTGATGTCTTAGCTGAGTGTGCCCGTGTCATGCGAGGGGCGGCTGCTCCTATTCCTATAGAGGAACTCAAGGAAGTCATTGAGCGAAGGGGGCGAAAGGAAGGAGAGTACAAAGGTGGATTGGTAAGTCATAGGTCTAAATCTATTTCGTCAGTGATGAATGCTAACATAATCTCAGTGTGACATTGTCGGAACTGGAGGCGACGGCCATGATACCTTCAACATCAGCACCACCTCATCCATCCTGGCCTCAGCCTTGCTCATGGTTTCCAAGCACGGCAACAAAGCGAGCACTTCAAAGTCTGGTAGTGCTGACTTGGTCGCCTGCATGAAGCCTCAGCCTCCCATCATCAGCGCCATCCGCCCAGACACTTTGGTCAAGGCTTACTCTGAGACTAACTACACTTTTCTGTTTGCCCCTGTGTTCCACACCGGCATGCGCTACGTCGCACCCATCCGCAAGCAACTCCCCTGGAGGACAGTTTTCAACAACCTCGGCCCCTTGGCCAACCCTGTTGAAGATGTTCTTGAGGCCCGTGTCATTGGCGTTGGCAGAAGGGATCTCGGCCCGGCCTTCGCTGAAGCCCTATGCATGGCTGGCTTCAAGAAAGCTCTAATCATCTGCGGCGAAGAAGAGCTTGATGAAGTCAGCTGCGCTGGAAACACTCTGTGCTGGAGGGTCAACGAAACCAGTGCTGGAAGGCTCGAGGTTGAGCACTTCACCGTGCACCCGAGCGACTTTGGTCTGAGCACCCATCCCTTGGATACAGTGTCATCTGGCAAAGAACCCTCGGAGAATGCAGAGATTCTATCTCGGATTTTGCACAATGAATTGCCTGATGATGATCCTATTCTCGAGTTTGTTCTCCTCAACACTGCTGCTCTGCTCGTTACATCAGGTATTTGCGAGTCTGATACCAGCAACATGGGTGATGGGGACGACGGCAAGGTCATCACTGAGCGCGGCCCTGGTGGACAGCGCTGGAAGGAGGGTACCCGAAGGGCTCGCTGGGCTCTTAAGAGCGGTGAGGCTTGGAGACAGTGGGAAAAGTTTGTCAAGATCACAAACGAGATTGGCGCTTAAGAGAGATGGGTTCACGGTATTATGATCAAAAAGGTACTCATACATAAAGGCTTCATTTACATTACATCTCTGACTTGCTAAAGACCATCCATATCTTTTCAACGCCGCTGCTCCGTGATATGAATAATTCCAGTCCTTGCTCAAATTTATAAAGAAATACATTGGTATATGTCGTGATTGTGAGGTTCATTTCATGGTCCATACGTCATGCTTCGAGCTTTAGGTATTAGAAAGCTCTTCCGATTGCTGAGAAGCTGGACTTGTTGAGTTTGATGTTGTTGACGAAAGCGGAGAGTAGGGGTTTGTTGAACTTGATGAAAAAGATTGTGGATGAGGTCGAGACGAGGATGATTCTGCGCGAGTCTGTAGTCTCGAGCGATCGACTCCAGGGTGGCTTCGCATCAGCATTGATTTATTTCGCTGGATATCAGCTTCGTATGCCTTCCAGTCAGTTCTAAGGCTCGTATTGCGATCTTCTTCTTCTGTGTCGTTTTCATCTTCTTGTCGCACAGTCGCTCGTGAAGAAGCGCGGCTCTGTAACGATTTTCGAATTATCTTAGATCGCTGGTAATCTTCCTTGTCGTTATTGCATAGGCCGGACTTTGTACGCTTCTTCTTGCCAAGAGAGAAAGAAGGAGACCGTTCTTCGCGTTGATATTGGCGTGGTCTGACCCACGAATATAGATAGCTTAGAATGGGCATGATGATAGGAGGAAAACGAATGAAAGGATGGGCGAGAGGTCAGCGACCTGCCAGATGTCCACTTTAATATTTTGACAGCAGTTGTTGGCAATTATAATAAGATTTCAAGCCTTCCGTTCATGGACGGGGGATATCCTGGGGAACCACAAGACATGAATGGATGATCCTAGGAACGGATAAACGGTTACGTGCCGCGCAATGCCACGTAACTACGGAAAGGGTTATGATATGTTAGTTTATGGCAGAAGCGCTGTTATCCATAGGCCAAAGGATTAGTTGATCTTTGCTCGGGCTGGACTGATCTATGTACGGGGTGGTCAAGGGCGCACGACGGCTTGCACACTTGAGGCGCGGTTCTATAAATGGGAGCAAGCCAGGGTTGAGTGATTGCTATATCATTCAGGGTCCAAGACAAGGTCTATTCACGAGGAAACAAGCTTAATTCTGGTTGATGGAATTGATATAATGGCTAGATTCAGATTATGGCATGTTTCAGGTCTATTTTTGGAGCAGATTTCTTGGGAAATCCGTTTCCGGACTTTCATCGATGCATGAAATAACAGGAGAAAATAGAACCGTTAGGCGATAAGCAAGGGTTGATGAAGTCCTATAGCCATTTAGAATGCAAAAGTCAGCAGCCAAGTCCAAAACAGAAGCTCTGCTATTCCCGATGGGAGCAACCCCCAAGCACTAATACGAGCTGGTGGTGGCTATGCCGAGTCTATAATCGGACAAGATATTGAGGACAAGACTTTGAATGGCATGCAGCTAGCGATTGGAGATTAATGGGAGACACGGTATTATGAAAAGCTATTACATAACGATAGTACAACATAATTCTTCTAGGCTCTGATGATAATTATGGCATCTTGTGGTTTTAACTTGAAAGAGGTTCTTCACAAAGGTTCACTTGCGCTGGTGAGAGTGAGTGTGGCTGAAGCATCACCAGTGCATTAGAAAACTGATCGACAATGCTGCGCCCGAATGCGACGTATTACAGTGTCGCAATCTTACGGGCTCAGTCCTTTGAAAAGAAACGATAATTGTTGAAATTTAACCATATTTATCTGACGGTTATCGTGATTTCCAGCCTTATGCTTACATGTCCAATCCAAATATCATAGGATTCAGGATATGAGCCTCATGTTACTAGCGACATGGTCGACCTTCTGAATATAGCATGTTACGCATCTTCTCAGCCAACCAATTGAAAGGGCCCTTGTAACTTCTTTTCTTCAGTGACTAGCTCACTATCACTTAGACGGCAAACCTCCAAAGTCGCCGATAACACTAATAAGTATTTTCAGCAATCAATTAAACTAAGGTTCACATTGTGATCAACTGCCACATGGCGACTATTGGTAGTCGTCGGAGCCGAGAAGCTCTAGCAACGGCAAAATGTCACTCGGCACCGAATCCATAATGATTGGCCATCTTCCCCAAAAGCCGAGGTGCAATCCCCGCATGGAGCTCTTTGCCAAAGCTCAATTGCAAGCTCAACGCCAATCCCGAACTCCCGTACCTACCCATCCGGTTCCGGTGATCGGTGTCAACACCTCAAGTATTAATCTATATACGTATTTACATAAGCTTCTATATACCTTGGACCTCGCGACTCAGTTGTTCAACCTTATTCATACTTAGCCCTGCCAAGCGGATAGTTTGGTGAGGATGAGCTTATTCCTTGCTGCTCGATCCTTGAGGTCTAAGCCTACCAATGGCTGTGCACGCGGACTGCGCCGGTACTCAATTGCCGTGCAAACCGGACTTCCGCTTGAGGGCATTCGAGTGCTTGATATGACCCGAGTGTTGGCGGGCGTAAGTTCATCTCTTACACAGGTATACATTGTTAGCTAATGCTAACTTTCATAGCCTTATTGTACTCAGATTTTGGGCGATCTTGGGTAAGTCCACGAATGTCATCAATTGCCCTGGCCGTTTTAACATGGCCGAATGCGCAGTGCTGAGGTGATCAAGATCGAGCACCCTGTTCGTGGCGATGATACAAGAGCTTGGGGACCTCCGTATGCCAAATACAAGGATGGGTCCTCTGCCAAAGGCCCTGGAGAGTCTGCTTACTTCTTAGGGGTAGGTTTGTGCCTCATCTATATCGAACTCATCTCATAATGTCTACAGGCAAATCGAAACAAAAAGTCACTCGGTTTGTCCTTCCAGCATAAAGAGGGAGTCGAGGTTCTCCATAAACTCGCTGCAAAATGCGATGTATTGGTCGAGAACTACCTTCCCGGAACTCTAAAAAAGTACGCCATGGACTATGATACCCTTCGTAAGATCAATCCAGGCCTGATATATGCCTCTATCACAGGCTACGGCCAGACAGGACCATACTCCAACCGCGCTGGCTACGATGTCATGGTTGAAGCTGAATTTGGTCTGATGCATATTACTGGAGAGCGAGACGGCCCTCCAGTCAAGGTGGGTGTTGCTGTAACGGACTTGACGACTGGCCTCTACACCAGCAACAGCATCATGGCGGCGCTTCTGGGGCGAGCCAAGTCAGGAAAAGGTCAACATATCGATGTCGCACTGAGTGACTGTCAAACCGCGACATTGGCCAATATCGCCAGCAGCTGTTTAGTCAGTGGAAAGAAGGATTCTGGTCGCTGGGGCACAGCGCATCGTAAGTCTGATGCTGCAGGGTATGAATTCCAATGCTAATTCAGAAAGCTTCCATTGTTCCATATAAGTCCTTTGAGACAAAAGATGGAGGTATTCTCTTTGGTGGTGGCAATGATCGCCTGTTCGGTGTTCTCTGCGATGGTTTAGGCCAACCACAATGGAAGGACGACGCGCGATATAGAACCAACGCCGATAGAGTCGAACATCGTAACGATCTAGAGGCCAAAATCGAGGCCATCACAAAGGTCAAGACAACACAAGAATGGCTTGAAATTTTTGAGGGCAAGGGTATGCCCTACGCTGCTATCAATGACGTCCAAGGAACGCTCAACCACGAGCATACAAAGGCCCGCAATATGGTTGTTGAGATGGAACACGATGAGTGTGGTCCTCTAAAAATGGTTAACACGCCCATAAAGTTGTCAGAAACTCCTCCGACGATTCGCAGCGCGCCACCTATGTTGGGTCAGCATACAGATGAAGTGCTACAGGAGCATCTTGGGCTGAATGAAGCTGATATTACTGCATTGAGAGAGAAGGGGATTGTCGGGTAGAGTATTTCATAGAATAAGTCATGAGATACAAAAAAATGATTAATTAAGGTAACCTCAAGATCTGCTCAAGGGGTTGATGTGAATAATGGCAGGAACCTAACAGCCAGGGGGGGTTCTTGCCTTGCTGGATCAGAGTACTCCACGTGACCGCACGTGTCACTATTTCGGACTAAACATCTCACTTTGCCATGTAAATCCCTATTTCCAGTCTCAACAGTAACCGAGTTTGGTAATCCAATTCTCGAAGAATTCTTATTTACACGTCGATCATCCCTGGAACAGGGGTTTCTCTCATTTTGCAATCCCTTTTACAGTTTTGGACGTCGAACAATTTGCGATAGTTTCGAACATTGGCATCGACCCACGAACGATCACTAACAAGCCATCCTGAGAGGATGAGAACGTGCATAATGGACAAAGAAACAGAACAAATACGCGCCGAGTTTCCAAGCATCATTGATCGAGAGGTCATGATGGAGGACAGGCCTGCCAGAGATGTCGATTCCCCACCAATACCACAGGCGTCAAAAGCCCCATACACGCCTCAGTTCTCATCAGAGACTTCAGTCATCTTGAGCCGTCTAAGGAGCAGTCCTCAAACAGACACTGCCCAGAACGCCGGGGAGAATGCCGCCGCAAACTTGAAGGACATATTGACGATGCCAACACCTACTAAAGCCCAAGATCAATCATTACTATTATACTCTCTTAATGCAGGTGTGAAGCGGAAAAGAGAAGAGGGGCTCAACAAAATTGATCTGGCTCAGAGCACTATCCCTTTCCCTTGGAAAGTTCCATCTCCAAATCCGCAAGCCAGTATTGAGGCTCAGCGCACCAGACAGGAAACCCGATGTTCGAAATGTGATGGTTCTGCTCAATCTGGCCCATTAGTCACATGTATTCGATGTCTTGTACACTGGCATCAACAGTGCCATTCGCCTTGGATCAGGAACGAGAACATGACTTCTGCAAGCTTTACTTGTGCGGGATGCACTGCTGCTAGAGAACAGACCATCAAGCTCAGGGGCAGAGTTAGTCAGCAACGACAACTCGAAATCGATCGCCTTCGACAGAAACGTCTGTCTGCCCTCCCCAAAGGTGTTGTTCCTGCAAAACCTCACCTCGTGGGGTTTGGTGCTGGTCGGGCTTCGGATGTTTCAGTAAGTTCCACGTTAGCGGTACTGAAGAAGAGTATCATGACTTACATTACGATAGCGAGCGGAATATTTCGAATCGATGTCAAAAACGGATCTCCTCAACGTTTTATCGTTGTGCGATCAGTTGAAGCCAAATCTTCTTGTTGATGTGCTCGTATCAATCTCAAAACGACACCCTGAAATGCCATTGTTTGACTCCCCAGACTGGGATAGTCAAGTGTTGAACACCACTCGCCCTGCTAAATCAAAGCATGACGAGAAACCGCGACATGGCCATGTCCTTGTCAACAAAGCAGCAAGACCAAAGCAAAAGACTACAAAGAAGATCCTCAAACGCACTCGGGTCATAGAAGTCATTACAAGTGCGCCAGAGGAAGATAACGTCGATGTTCTGCCACCAACTTGGGCGAAGGCTGGTCAGGGGTTATACTCCAAACTACTCCCTGAGACAGAAGACAGGTTGCTTCTCATGGATGAGAATGACGAAGAATCGTTCAGTCATTTTTTGGTCGATGGAGCCGGGCGTCAGATCATGGAGCCTGTGGGTGCTTAATGGGGAAAGGGTAGAGTAGACGCTGGTAGCTTTTTGGCAGGCTCTTTCAGATAATTTGGGACAAGTTTCGCAGTCTATACCCAGGAGTTCTTGAAGGGAAATTTCAGCTGAGGCCAGCATTCTTGATAAGTCACAATGGAAACGTATTTGTTAGGAGACATCACTAAACACAAACTCAAGACCGAGAAAACATGATTCGATTCCTTTTTTAGCGTTATCATACGAATTATATAATTTTGTTGGTGAGAAACAGAAACATCAAGACAATTGCCAGCAGGCTGAACAAGTGGGATTATCTGGTAATCCCCATCAAAAAACATTCCAGTTCAGATCATCCTCCATCCATTACATATTGAACCGCGAGTACCCAACTATTCGTCCATATCATTATTGACCGCTTAGCAGTTGCATCCAAAGATGCCCTTGAGGCTGACATGGATGCTAGCAACGATGCGAATGAGGCCCTGAATCTTGACAGAAGCACAAGCTCCGACCTTGTTGACGAAGAGAACGGTGTCCTTGACAATGCAGAAGCCAACGAGACCGTTGACATAGCCACCAATGCTACCGCGGACATCGACGTAGTTCTTGCAGCCCTTGGAGCAGTAAGAGACACAGTCGTAGACCTGGCAGTTGCCGAGACCAAGGAAGCAGGTGATGCTCTTGACGAAGTCGACAACAGCGTAGACGAGACCACCAGTGACGCTACCGGGGCGAACAGCATACCCATACTTGTTGGTGTTGAAGAGGGCGACGGCATCAGCGCTGCTCTCGAGGTAGAGACCGGCAAGACCACCGCAGACAGTCTTGAGGTTGGCACTCAGCTGGCCCTTGACGTTGATGGCGGCACCGCCATAGAGAGCAACCTCGGCACCGATGGAGAGAGGAGCAAGGAAGACTGTGTTCTTGAGGCTGGCCTGGCAGTAGGCGTGCTTGGTATCGTACTTGACGATCTTGTAGGGAGAAGCAGCACAGTAAGTGCCGAGCTTGACGTCAACACCAGCGTTGGCGTAGACACTGGCACTAGGCTTAGGCCAGCAGCCTGTGGCCTTCTTGCCAGCGCACTTCTTGGCCTTGCCGTCCCAGGACTGGCCGGGAGGGCATGAGCAGGCCTTGGTCCAGGGGCAGTAGGACATGGCACCGGGGCAAGAGAAGGTGGTGCGAGCCTCAAGGTTGTTGGAGTCGGAGCGGATGGTGAAGTCGCTGGGTGAGATGTTGGAAGTGGTATCGAGGAGGGCATCAGGGGCGGGGATGGCAGAAGCCATAGAGGCCATCGAGGCCAGAGTGACGAGGAACTTGGAGAAGTACATTTTGATGATGTAGTAGGAGATTTAGTAGTAAGATAGAGAGTGCTTGTTTGGTTGAATTGTTTGAAAGAAGTAAAAGAATGTTAAATATGCCTCTGAGGCTTTGAAGCGAATGTAAGTTGAAGAGGTTGATAGAAGAGAGAGATGCTGATGAAAAAAAGCGTTGATGGTAAGGGATATCAAGAGTGTTTATATAGCCATCATGAGTGTTGTCTATGAAGCCGAGGATATTTTTATCACATGGGCATCACAAAATCTTCAAGGGGGCTCAGTCCTCAAAGGTTCATTACCGACTCCGTATCTCCCTGCTAGCCAGGCGATGCCGGTGATAGTGTCGAGAGGTCCAAGCACAAGCTGAGTCTGGATGTCTTTAGGCCAAGGTCAAGCTGTTAGATGGAGATGCTTGCGAGGAGCTAACCAGGAGCAGGCTGATGTGAGTTCACGGACTGGACTTGGTTGGCTTGATACCTCGATATGCATGTTGTTGACGAGTTGTGCTATCAATCACTTGCATACGGGCTGTTGGTTGAGTGCTGTGTTGTTGTTGAGATGATATGGCTATAATAGAGTTTCAGTAATATTATACTTGGAAGAGGTTTTCACGCTTCTGTTCTTGTGTATCTACTGATCACTCAGATAGGCATCATAGAGTGTTCACATCAAACAATGTCTTACAGCAACAACCAACCTTCAATCTCAAACCTCACTCGATAAGCATAACTTAGTCCTCCATTCATTATGCCCGTTGAAAAAAATAATCAAATCCGCTCGATGTCCTGCCCACAAGTAAAGTCCGATCGGAAGTCGGCCTGTTAAATTAGATTCCACTAAAAAGGAGGTTTACCTACATAGTCACAGTTACAATGTTTCAATTCTCGGGCCGCACTGGTCCATCCAAGAAATCAGCTCACCACTTACCCAAAGAGGCAAAGCCATCACGACGAGGCGTTTCTTTAATTAAACCAACAGCATGTTTCAGGCCTGAGAAAGCTGCACTGCACAACTCAGCTGAGTTTTTTGTTCCGAGGGAAAATATCAAGGACCGCCCTGGCAGAAAACTGCATGAGTGAGTTGTTTATGTGTCTCTATTTTTAAACTGTGTGGGGATGTGGTTTATGTGATACAACTATATCGGAGGTTTATGGAGGAGGGGAGGGTTATGGGGTTGTGGAGTTGAAACAATTGCTGGGATGTTTTGATCTTTGGCAGATCGACAGTGTTTTCTTCCCTGTTGATGAATATTTCCCTATCGTGATCTGTCAAGGTGAAGTATGTTCGGATGCTTCCGATATAGTGCAATAGTAAAGTCTGTTATCATAGCAGCAGCTTGATATAGTGTTCTATCATGGCGTGAATGCTCTACAATGTGTTCAAACGTTCATGATATCTTCTCCCGTAAGCATTTTTGCAAGCCCAACCCCCTATACAATTCTTCAAAGCGCAGCATTCAGCTACGCTGGGCAACCTGCTCGCATAGTCTTGGTAGCAGTCTAGAAGCAGTCTTTCTCATAGCATAAATTTACCTGCAGGTCCGAGGTTTCAGGCTCTGGCAGTCCAATAAGTAAACAGTGGCTCACGCACGGTTCCTTGTTGGTGGCAGCGGTGATGGCTTTAGCTATTGTTTCTGACTTAGGAGCTGGGTTTGTTTTAGTACATATCCACATGGACCATCCTTGTTGACAATCATGTTCTGCATTGTTCAGTTTCTATATATCCATACTTTAAGGTTTCTCAACACGTACGCTAAGCGGGATGTCATAGGTAATAATGGTCTGAAGGGGTTGTGAGGTCATACTCTTGTACCTTGGCCGTTGACTGCAGTGAGAAATTTGTGTGTAAGTCATGACTCTGAAATGGGCCTCGTGGCTCCGTCCAAGACGAACTATGGGCATCCACCAAAATTCCAAATAGACCTTGTTCGCTCTTTTTTCACCCTTAGCGCTATTTCTCGGTAATTCCGTGCAAATAAAATAGTTCAGTGTCAATGTATAAACAGCGCCATCGAGTTTGAAGAAGCGATAACTTCACTTTTATGTACTTCACACATATCTAAGTGCAGAAGACACATCAAATAACCGCAACATCCGTCGGATATTAAACAACATGGCAATGGCGGAAGGAATATGTCATAGACTGTTGATAGTCATCCAAGAGAGTGAAACAACATGTTCTCTTGATATCCCGATTTTATTTATGGACTTTGTGGTGCATACATACATACCCTAGACTTCCACTTGGCACGCGATCGATTATACCTACATGGAAGGTTATAGTGTCTAGCATCTACACGAGATGCTAGGTATATTATGGTATAGACATTTAATAGAGATATTCTGCTCCCATCCCTACATTGCTACCTGCGTGGTGGAGTGATTTCCCACTACAATTGTTGTGGAATTCTTCTTCTAAACCAAAGGTTGCTAATATAGACAACCACAACATGATAGTTTGGTGCAGTTCTCGGAACACCATGTTGTGCTCAACATTGATACCTCTTCAATATAACAGAGACAAGCTAAACAGGCTGAAAATGTTTGAATCAATAAAATTTAATTCATGAGCCGTGTTGTCTATATTGCTCTGTGCTCTTCTTGCTAGCCTCATGATGAGGACAAGAACATTACCTCCACTTTTATAGTCTACCTTGTGTTCCAACATGCATGGATACCATAGATCCAATGAGTGGGATATGTGATCGAATACATTCTCCCCAGCTTAATTTTCGTATTCCCCTTTCAAACAGTAAGGAAAGTCGTAACTCATGAGACCGAAACACAGGTCCAGCCTCGCTTCTCCAAAGCCGACTGCCGCGAGTTAAACCACCAGGGTCCGCTTCGTCCCCTTCTATGACCCCTGCTCGATAGCCATCGACGTCGAAGCATCTGTCGGTGTCCCCAGGAGCACATACGGGCCCAGCACTCGACAGTTCGCTGCGACAGAACAACATGAATAAGATCCCATCCCCTATAGCCGATTAGTACACATAACTCGTTTTAGGCAGAAAGACTACTCACAAGATAGCAGAGACGAGACCGAGTACAGGCGCACCAGTTTGTGAAAGAGGTAGACCCCAGTATGTGTAGTCTGACGGAAATACTCTCTCTACCACAAGGAAGGACACTAGACTGCCGAGGAGCACTGACGCTGTGAGTGTTCGGAGCAAGACTGCGGGACCAGACCAGGGTCTGTCGTGGTGCACGATAGACCACATGCCAAGGCCTACATCAAAGGCCAGAGCCGCAATGAGTACAAGCGCCTTGATGCTGCAAATTTTAGTGTTAGTTTGCGGTTCGTATATCAGGATAATTGGATATAGTACATACCCATGGCTGGAAACTGCAGCTCCAGAATACGAAACAAGAAAGATGGCCAGCATCAAAATGACAAGCAGACATGAAACAATTTGCATGAAATCCACCGCGACCCTAACAGCTCTGACAACAGCACCTGATGGCTCCTCGACTTCTTCAGGCAGGGGTGTAAGCAACGGCGTGATCTCCCTCGCAATTGGCGTAGTTGATAGCCGCGGGAGAGATCTCGGCCTCGTGACGATGCTGAGATTTAGAGGTGGTGGTCGAGTTCCTTTACGCATGTCGTCGGTCTCTTCGGTGAGGAATGATGTGAGAATGCTGATACCAGTTGCTGATGTGAAGGTTGAGTAGGAATCTCGGTCCTTTACGTCGATGAACTTGTTAAGCATGAAGAAGTATAATGAGGTCAATGTGGAATAAATGAATGAGATGCGATTTAATCGGAGGCCTCGATGGTGCTATGGTGTATTTGTAGTAAGAGAGAGTAAAAGGAAATAAAGAATGTACTAAAACAGTAAAAAAAAACAAAAACGAAAGAATAAAATGAATTGATCAAGAATAACGAAAGACCGAAAACAACGAGGAACAATTGAAATAATAAGAGAAGAAGAAAAAGATTGAATTCGATCGATCTTTTCTGGTCTTGACCTCTCCCTTTGGCGCGCGCCAGTTCCCATTCCATCCACAGCGCAAGGGGCTTTTCTCCTCGTATCATATCGATCTTCCGCTTTAGAGGCCTAAACGCGGGCCTAAAATGCGTTCAGATGCAGGGGCACGTCGCACCACAACCATTGTTTTCTGCGGCGGTTAGACGGTGGCCAACTGAAAACAGTGGAACGCCCTTCTAATTTTGGTGTATCCCACCGGCTCTCTCGGTATCAAATGATGACATTCTTTTCTTGGCGAGACGTGATTGGGTTCTGCGCTTGTTTCATGCCATTGATATCGAAGCTTTTGGCGGTTGAAGACATGGGTTTTTGACTGCATTGGGTTGCCTCCTTGCTTAGATGCTACCACATGCTACAGCCTCTGACCTTCACTACGCCCCAGGGGTTAAGCGTTATCTTGCATCATTGTTCAAGGATCATGGTATTCATGCCATGACTTATCTATCTATCACCCTCTGCCTAAACTCAATTCCGATTATCTCAGCTCAGACTTGCCTTTACAACTTCAATGACATGGTCCATGCATAAACACGCCGAAAAGAGGGTTAGCAGTCGAAAACTGCAAACACACAACTTCTGGTCAATGCTTGGCCCATGGTTACATATGTCTCAGAAGTATCTGAAGAATCATCACTGCCGAGTTGTTTTCTGTAATATCGCAGTCACTTGACTAGAACATCATGTTGAAAGCACTGTCGTCCCTTTGACCTTTCCGCTCTCCATCTTGGCCGTTCTCGCACCGAATTGTATCTGTCGCAACTCATTAGCAAGAAGTCATTGAAACCATATCGATACTCACAGCTCGCTTCTTCTCCCTTGAAACAGAGCTCATGCCAAGTGATTGAGCGACCAGCCGCAACACTCTCTTCTCGGCGTCGAGACTTTCTTCACCACCAGGCGTTTCAAAATCACATTTCTCCCACACAGGTGATTCGATTGCCCACTTGACAAAACGCTCATCAAGGTAGGGGAATCTCACTTCTCGACCCCAGTGCGCCATAACCCGGTCATCTCGGCCGAGGTTTCTCTTTCCAAGCCGACTCACGTCGAGCTTAAGCTCCTTTAAGACCCCTTCGTAGCCGCGATGCATATAAGCTATGCCATGTCGACCATATCCACCAAAGAGTTCATCGGCACCTAGACCAGACAACAATACCCGTGCTGTGGTACTATAAGGCTGCGGATTCAAGTTGGCTGTTGTTTCACATAGTCCTTGTCCTCTTGCAGCAAAGTATAAAGCACATGCAATCGACAGGTCCATCTCTGTGTTGTGAGGATAGATAAGACGAATGACTTCAGCTCTATGCTCGAGATTCTCGGCATAAGGCACGTTTACCTGTCCTCTGTCAGTCATCTATCCCAAGGTCAAACCAGGTTCACATACTGCCACAAACCGCCACATTCTACCAGGACAGACGCGGTTGAGTTCTGCAAACGCATTTCTTCCTGTCATTCGGTCCGGACACTTTTCATAAAGTTCCTCTCGAGACAGGTTCTTAAATTGCCCTGCTATCCTTGGATTTTCAAACGCGACGTTGATCAGATCAATGCACTGATCCACAGGAATCATGTCATGACACAACCGCGCGAGCACAGTACAGTCAAGACCACCTGAGAATAGCACTGCGACCCTTGCATCGGCAGGTGTAGCTTTTGGAGGTTGTGGCACATCCAGCACGCGTAATCGAAGAGACTCTACTAAGCGGAAATGCAGCTCTTGCACAGATCTTGAACCTTGTTCAAGAACAAAACTCTGCTGCGGGACATCCTCGTTGAAACTACCGATGCTCGACACCTGAAAACGTAAGTAGCAGGCTTTTCGGGGCAATACTCACGTGTAACTTACCAAGGAAGTATCGGCAGTCCAATCATGTCGGTCTGGCACAAATCCACTGAACAAGTCGCTCTTGGAGAGATCCAGAGTATAGCATCCATCAGCCTCGATCTCGGTCCATCCATCGACCGGTGTCTCAGCGATACTTGATAGAACAAATGGAGAACCATCTTTGATGAGCAACGACCGACGGCCTAGTCGATCACGCCCGTAGTAAAGCCGTTTGGCGGGTTTATCCAGGTAGATAAACGCAAAAGGCCCTTCGATGGCTCGCAAGATATCCAGGACATCTCCTGCGCCACGACTCGCCTCAGCCAGCAAGGCAAGGATAGCTTCACCGTCGTTCCCTTGAACAAACTCTCCTCGAATAGCCCAAGCCTCTCCATTCCAGCATAGAACAGATTCTGTCACATGATCCACAAGCGGCTGCTTCGCGATGTGATCACCTCGCAGCGACAACACAGTTGACGTAAAAGTCAGAAAGAGATCGTCAAACTGTGTCTTGACAGTTTCTGTGTGATCTGGTCCCCTATTCACCAGACATCGCTCTAACTCGGATGAGAGTTTTTGCTCGGGGCTTAAGGATATAGTAACATGAATCCCGCACATTTTTGCGCGTTGCTAGAAGGGTTGCTAGAATGGCGCAGATACGATTGAAGGAGTTACAAACCTGGTGCAGTTTAATTGATTTATTCAGAAGCGAAATGTCGCGGATCCACTATGAATTCCGCCTACCCTATATCGGGCGGGCACTTAAAGGGTAATTCTTAAGCTCATAGTTTACTTTACTTCATGGCAAGATCACGGAGGATTGCTAGAAGTGGCTCATATTTTAGGCCTGGAACAATATTTTGAAGTCACTTATGAAACAGGCATTATTGTACTTGATATGAGGCGTGTATTTCTATCCCAAAAAAAAGGAAAGAGAGGCGATCTCTATACTAGCTAAAACCAAATCTTTGCCGAATCGAAATGCACTGCGAAGCGGTGACGCGAGATGGTGTTGCACTCCAATACCCAATCTGACTGCTAATAATAATATCCACCGGGAAAACAACGCTGAGCCCTGTTGGCTCGTTTCCTCCATACCAAATCTCAACCTGACGTAAAAACAAGCTCAAGGAGTTAACAAACGTCTGCAATACATGAAGAAGCCCTATCCCGCACTGGGTGGCATATAAAGATGTCGTGTCTCATCAAACCAAAAAAAGTATTTGGCAATTTTGTTGGAAAACATTATACAATTTTGAGTAAGTGCCCCTTTACTCATTATTCGGTGGGTTCAACGACAGAAAGTCGAATTCCTATTCTCCGAGGTTCTGCGT
Source organism: Fusarium algeriense (assembly GCA_002982035.1). Lineage (NCBI taxonomy): Eukaryota > Fungi > Ascomycota > Sordariomycetes > Hypocreales > Nectriaceae > Fusarium > Fusarium algeriense. The sequence goes on along the minus strand of PVPY01000408.1, from coordinate 70,627 downwards.
GAAATCAACGTTTGACCAGTCCATCATTGGAAAGATGTCCTGAGAGTTCTGAGAGAAGCCCAGGTTGGCGCTGGGAATTTCACCAAATAGGGACTGGTAATCATTGGTTTTGGCCATCCCATTGCCATTGCCATTGCCATTGCCATTGTCATTAGGGAAGAGAGGGAAATCCATTCCGTCCCCTGCGAAGGAGTCGTCGAATCCCTCATCAACATCCCGTAGTGAGTTAGGGGTGAAAAGCATAGCGGTTTCCTGACCAGTTGGCGAAAAGTGAGGAGCAGCAGTCTGTATGGGAACCTGCTGCTGAGCTTGTTGATACATAGGCAATTGCTGTTGCATCATCTTAGGATTGGGGTTATACATAATAGCCTGCTCAGGTGTGGGAAGCTGAGCTGGAAGCTGCATATGAGCAGCATAGAGGTCCTCGTTATCGAGGATGAAAGCTGAGCCGTTCTGGTAAGGCGCATACTGCTCGTAGGAACTAGCTGAAGCAGGCGAAGTCGAATCCATACCCAGGTCCAGGTGCAGCGTCTCAGTGGGAATGTTGTTGATCGACATCCAGTCCGAGTCATTGGGGTACAGAGGGAAGTCGCCACCAACAAACTGGGTCACGTCGTTTTGTGGAGGAGTGGGTACGCCGTTGTACTCAGTAGAAGAAGGTGTGGACATGTTGCCCAGGGGAGGAGTTTGTTGCTGAACGCTACCAGCGACCGAGGGTAGTTTCTTTCCATTGGTCTTGGTTCGAACATAGGTCCAGCCATGGGCCTTCTCCATGTGCTGCTTGCAGTTGGATTCACGTTTTGACTTGTAAGGGCAAGGCTTGAACATGCACTCATACATAGCAGGAGCGGCAGAGTGTTTGTCGTTGTGGTGGCGGTCCATTTCCTTTTCAGTGGGCCATCCGTAGGTGTGATACTTGCAAGTTGGGACAGGACACTTCCACGGGCGAGAGTGAGTCTTCTCGTGCTTGGTAAGATCGCAAGGACGCTTGAACTCCTTGCTGCAGCCGGGTTCGCGGCACTTCTTAGGAGCGAGTTCTTCAGGTGAAGCATTCTTCTTGCGGCGGGCCATGGATCGCTGAATCTCCTCCTCGTCCTCCAGCTGCTGGCTCAAGGAGCGCTTCATTTGCATTGGGGAGTCGTTGTCGATCTCCACAGGCTTACCAGTGTCCAGAGAGATGTATGTGCCGTCTTTGCGGACTCGGACGAGCTCAACAGGGCGGCCTTCGTGGAGACCACCGATGAGCTTGATCTCGTCAGATCTTCGGTGGGAGTTAGTTGGGTAGTCCAAGGGAACAAAGCTGGGTACATACGCGTCGATATCCATGTCCTCGCCGCTGTTCTTGGCGGCAAGTTGCTTTCCGTATTGTAGAATCTGATCCTTAAGGTCGAGGAAGTATCCGTTAGTGTAAGGCCGGTCAGCAGGTCGAATTTGTTCGCGGTCGCTGAGATATTCGACGGTCGCTTGAATGCATTGGACGGACGTAAGGCAGAAATCCAGGTACAAAGTTGCTGACTTGGTTTTCTCCTTCAAACACAAATTCCGATAAGTATTTTCCCAAACGCCAAAACCAGTCAGAAGCTGACTTACCGGTGCCATAAAAATCAGGGTCTTCTCCAGATCTCGCAAACAAATGATTTCCTTTGATCGAATTCGTCGTGGGATGTCAAGAACAATGGGCTCAAACTCTTTGAGAGTCGGCTTTGCCAACAAAGGGCGCAAAGTGTGCTCGTGAATGCGGTTGATAGCCTTTGGTCCCAGAGATGGGAGCTTTTCCGATGTTGCAGCAACGGATCTTGTGATGGCGGACCGTGTTTGCACCTTTGTCTCCTTCTTTGACGAAGTGACTGCCCCCCGCTTCTCGTTTGTGGAAGCCACAGATGTACCCAAACCGCTATCAGACTCATGGTGCCGTGAGTGGCGAACAGAACGAGGGCGCAGAACGCGCCTCTCCTCCTCTTTTGTCATCTTGGGGTCGACGATAGGTCCCTCGAGGAAGCCGCGAGGGATGGGGAGACTGGTGTCTCGGAGAGTCTTGATCTTAGACTTTGGCGACAGAGAGAGCTGATCCAGGGATAAAGCCTCGTCAATGTCGTTCAGAGCTAAGGCCACACGTCGACAGTTGGCATCGACGACATCATCCAAGTGAGACTGAGCTCGAGGCAGGGTAGGAGGAACAAATGCGATGTCCAGAGTCGAGGATGATGAAGTAGGAGAGTGGAAGGTCGCACCCTTACGAAGGGTAGAGCTGTTCTTAAGGGACAAGGCACTCTTGGTGTCGCAGTCCGGGCGAGTCACCGGAGTCCTTCGACGAGGGTGGGAGAAGGACATGGCTTAGACGTAAGGTGGATAATAGATAGAAAGACAGTCGACAGATGGCCACAGATGTCCTGAAGCTAAGACGGGGAGTCCCGTTAGTTCAAGAGCGCGACCTTTGATGCAAGCAAGTGCTTGGTAGTGAAGGACGGGGAAGTGAGTCACAGTCGAGTTTCCTAAATCCCACACCCAGGACGAAAAGGCCTTGACGTTGATCAAGGCCAGATCGGGACACGGGGTGATTGACCAATACCAGGAGTTGAAAGTGACTCCAGAGAAATTTGAAAACAAGATAAAGTCGACTTGAATAGACGACACTGAGATGTCAAGACGATATAAAATATGAACCGTACCAGGTCAGAGATGGAAGATGTATGCAGATGATCAGCCTTGGTGTCGAAGAACCAATGCGGTGGAGGTGGCGTAAGAGGATAGAACGACAGGGAAGGCGAGCGATGGACTGAATTATATTGCTCAGGCGGTAAGACGACTCGGCGAGACTCGAGAAGATATGTTAAGCGAGACGAGCCGTCGACTGACAAACGCGTGAGATATTGATAAATGAAACAAACGCAGCGTTGAATGTTGGCGATGCGAAAGGCGGGTGGAACTGGAGGAAGGAAGAGAACGGGGTGGAAAAGGGTATATGAGGGTTGACCGAAGGGGTGTACAATTTCGGTACCCGCAGGGTGTGTGAACTGAGCGGAAAGAGGCCGGGGGGATTGAGATGTTGAAGCTGGCGGCGGCCTCAGGATAACGAAGAAATTGACGATGTGAGAGTGAGATTGAGAGAGGTTTAAAGAGAGGAAGAGGGCGAAATGGGAAGCGTCTATGGATGCGAGGTTATGCTTAGAAACCGACTGGAAATGGGCTCCGCAATCTCTCAGCCCATGGCCACTGTTGCCTAAAATCCTGGACGCTAAATCCTTTTTAAGCATGGTACGGGCTGAGGCGCAGGATCCCCCTGCGCAAGGTTAAGTGTGATAGGAGGCGCCAGCAAGTAGTACTCCAATCACTAACAGAACCAAAAGTGTGTGAGTCTCTGACTCGCCAATTTCCGTGAATTTGACACTATAACTCGCTGCAATTCCCTCGCAGAGCCTCAACGGAGTCAGACTCGGAGTTATGGGTTCGAGTACCTCGACTATGATAAATGACCTTTCTGTATCCCCACAAACTCCGCCAGATCCGACCGCTCGTCTCCCGCACCCGTAGAACCTCTGTGGTTCACTGCGCATCATCCAGTTCTATCTGTCCATCGCAGAGGCGCATGAGGCAGAAGAATTTCCAAGCTTGTTATTGATCTGAGGGGAAAGCCAAGAAGCAGTTGATGATGGTTTGGGGGCCAGAAATAATACCATTGCGTATCGACTCTCGTGGCCCTCTGTTTCTCTGCGAAATGACGGCGTTTGTTTTCATTTCGGTTTCAAGTAGGCTCGTGTTTTAGATGAAACCAATTCTAATCTTGGAGGTCACGATCACAAACCAAAAGCAAGGGGGAAAGAGAAAATGGTGTTTGTTGGTGCTAATTCATTTGCAAATGACGTCGGATCTTTGGTGGTTTGGCAACCACTTGAGCCATTGTCACTATTATGAACCTATGGAAAACGCCTTGCGGAGAGTCTGCACGGATCGACACCAGGCGCATCCCTTTGGTGGTCCGTGACCGTTGACTGTTAGCGATAGAGTGGCTTTGGTTTGTGAGCGCGGGAAGAACTCGGAATTCTTCTATATTGAATACCAATATCATCATGTCTAATATGGTCAGTAATGTTCTTGATGATCATCTCAACTCCAGAGAACTGTTCTCTTGGGGGCTTGTTACTTGATTTTTCAGTCAGACTTGTCCCCATTGCTTGGTGCTCATTGCTCGCCTCTATTCCGAATGATCCTCGTGTGGCCATTCCGACATCTTACAGTTACTCTCTGCTAGCTCATTGGCGTTGACTATGCTACGGTGGCATAAACTAGTCGCTATTCCATTCGTCGATGGTCTCTGATTGACGAGACGCATTGGTGTTGCACCAGTCGATGCATTGCATTTCCACCCTCCACCTCAGCCCTCTATGACGGCTGTGCCTTGCAATCGATGGCGTTGCGCAGCCTCTCTGCACCTTTTGGTGTGGATTGATTTGACAGGGACTTTGGGAACCCCGAATTGTTTTGATCCATGGTCCAGGAATGTTTTGAAGTTCGATGGGAGGGAGACTCACCGAAGCGTGTATTATCTTTCTCCATAACCTCTGAGCAGATAAAACCCCGGTGTTTGAAACAGGATGTGATCTTCCGACAACCTTCAATGAAGAGGACACGACGACTCACACGCGTATCAAACATCACTGCTTCCTCATCTTGGCTGCATCTAGATCCAACACAAGACACACCGACCTCAAAGAACCCTCCTCAACTTGTTCCTGTTCCTGTCTCTGTCTCCATTGACTGGCCACCGCAAACGCCTCCTTTCCCGTCTCATCGGCCCACAGCCAATGAACCGAGACTGCATTTGCTCCACACATAGGGCTGCTTCTCTCCGCAGGGGTTGGTCGAAACGAATGTCATGTCACCGTTGACTCAATGGCCGGCGATTTCCCTTTTGGGTTATGAGCGTGGACCCCCATCCCCCCGTCTTTTTCCAAGCTGTTGCATCGCATTTCATCGCACTGCTAACCCTTCAGAGCTTCTGCCCTGAAGCATGCGTCTTAGATTGAGGCCGGTTGTCCTAGATTGACCGGCCGGAGTCCGTATCCGCCACATCTAAAGAGTCTCAAGTTGATCAAGACAAGTCGAGTCATCGTTGACGCCCGCTCTCTGGAATCTGCGTCAGTAATCACGCGTCCGTAGATTCTCCCGCTTGGCATGTCTTTTCAGGGATAGCACGAGTACAAAAGGTTCTTTTGTAACAGTATGAAGCCATCGTATCAATCGGTACCATTTGCCAAGTATAGAATATCACCCTTTTCCTCGTCACAACCAACCCAGATCCACGTACGCAATATGCATGTCCCCTTTCAATCAAAAACAACCACCGACTACGTAATGATATTTCGTTTCAGCCCTAGTAGCAATTGATCACTCATTCATTCCAGGGACCTTTTGTCATGTACGATGGTATCAAGTCCTATGCTATCAGCCATTTTTAAACGTCCCTACCATGAACCAATCAGAGTCTATTTTATCAAGCAGCCTATCGAAGCCCGCTCGTGTACGGGGATAAATTTGGATGCCTCGAGTGCTGAACCCCATTCTCAAGGCATCCGTATTTCTAGTTCGCAGGGGATACGTACGCATTTTTGTCGATTTTTGGGATTGACCAGTAATATCACTTTGTTTTAACACCAGCTACGTTATTAACTCACCCTTTGTGATTGTTGACGGTGCTATGTGTCAGAGCATTATGGCGCAAGCAAACTAGAAGAGCTTCTTGACAAGTGTAACATCCACCGAACTCATAATCAGGACCTCCGTGAATTGACATTTTTGATTTGACAATGCATAGGCTTGATCCATGTTGCGGATACAAGATCCTAGTAGCGATCAGTCTCAACAACTATCTAGATCCTCCTTAGCTAGGTATGGGTCCTTGCACAAGTGCCTCTTAAATTGCTGCCTGTCTATCTATAGCCCTTGACTGCAAGATCGATTTCGATATGTGCCTGTGTCTGAGATGACGAGTCGTACAGCTGAATGACGTAGAAAGTGTGCGATGGTTTGATAGAGGCATTGGAAGGCGGAATTAGAAAACCTCATATGAGGTCTAGGACAGTTGTGACACTAAGGGTTGAACCTTTTTAACTATCAGAAATAACAAAGCCGTTGGCCTATATTATAAAATTATATACATTTTGATATCACACTGCAAATCCGCCATCTTGTTTGCATCATTGATGAAGTCTATGAGAGTCTTCGGCATGAGTACCTGGTAGAGGGCAATGTTCAGTTTCAACTTGTCATGAACCAGCTCTCATTTCACGATCACATAAATAGTATGAATACATGTAAGTCTAAATATTGAAAAGATGGAATTTTTGTAATTTAATGATCTCACCTGGACCTCTATTCAATCCATAAAAAAAGCCAACGCCAAATCAGAAAAGGTCTCAAGTCTATATCCCAGATTTAGATCCAAGCATATTCATCATGCTCCGGTATGTCGACATGCGGAGCATTTCTCTCATCCTCCGTGAGAGGAGAAACGCTATAAGTGCGATCGATAGGATCTCGCACACTTCTGGATCTGCTAGGACCTGCCAACTCCAACACTCTTCGCGGTGCCTCAGGTGCAGACTTATCCATGATGACCTTATATTTTCCAACCTGATGACCGCGACTGGCATGTTTGCGTTTGGGAACGCCTGCATAGGGACCATCAGAGTGGCTTCGTGACTGCATATTGGTTAGCTCGATTCCTTGAGATTGACCTATCTGTGTCGAATCCTGGCCTGATGGGGGAGAGTAGTTCCTGTTGTATACACATGGGGGAGTAGTGTATGGTCTAACTGCTGCAGACTGGGGAAGCGTCTGCTGCGGTGGCATATTCATCTGAGGATACTCTCGATAGCCCCAATAGTGATGGGCTCTATCAGGAGGTTTCACCCCTTGTTGACCTCCAGCAGACGGCGGTGCCTGCGCCTGTCTCGTTCCTTGGGAGGCTCCAATACCATGAGTTTGTTGAGCCGTGAACCCTCCGTGATCTCGACGGTATCTCTGTTTTCTCATTTTCTCACAGTTGGGGCACATGCCGTGCTGAAGATGGCGATCCTCAGTGCTGGAGTGGCCATCCTTGTAGGGGAATATCCCGGGGAAAGACAGACAAGGGCAAAAAGCCTCCCAGTTATCTTGCCAGCAAGATACTGTATGGATCAACCTGGAGTGATTACACTCTTCATATTCGTGGTAAATATCACGACACATTGTGGGTATATCAAGAAAAGTGCAATATCTGGCGATGGAGGCGCGGAATCGTGGACTGAGGAAATTCGGTATTGTAAATAGGAGATTGTTAAGAATTGCGATTTAAAAGTTTGCGATATCATATGGGATTGAAAAGGACTATATACTTGATCGTTGAGGTTGAAAAGTAAGGTTGTTTCTCTGTCCGAGTGGTGAACAACTGCCAAAGACGATGAGCAAATTAACAAAGACTCTGATCATATTCTTGTTCAACGTACCTAAGGAATATTGAAGCGTCGATGAAATTGTGACAGAAAATAAGGGTATGTACATAAGCTTTTGTTCATATGAAGCTATCAATGAACAAGTGCACAGCACAAAGACCCCAAAACTCCTGCACCTCTTGTGTTGAACAACTAATCACACACTCTTTTCTGGCAGAAGACGAAAGTAACAAAAAGCCATCTATATTCACTGTCTCTTGACAAAAGACCTTTCTTTTCTTTATCTTGACCAATACACCACAACAAAATGCCTTTCTACGAACAGCCGGAAACTGCATCCGTCACTAGTCGACAAGTTGAATGTCCCAGAGCAAACGGACTATGGGAAACTAGAGCATATCTTGAGGATGGTGGAGTGACTCACATCCAAAGAGCAATAAAAGTTGTCCAGCAGGAAGTCACGGCATATCTCGCTCGGTCACTTTCGTGTATAACGCGATTTGTTCGTTGGTGGACTAGAGCATCATCACCTCGATCTACCATTCCAGAGGCCCGACCAACCTATGACAGAGATGTTCATGGTTTTCCAAACATCGTTGAAGAAGCAAACCTTCCGAGGAAGGCTCCACGTACAAAGTTAGTCCTTCGTACATTCCGCTATCACAGGGCTAGAATACCTAACATGATCAGGGAATCTCATGGCCAGTCTTTTGGGTCTCTAACCCCACGGAGTTTTCATTTTTCGAGCCTAGGATACATGGAGAATGGATACCCCATCCCACCCCAAAGACGTTTAGACAATAGCGATCCTGTCCCCTCGGGGAGCCATATGTCCGTCACTCCGGGGAAAGTTGTTCGTCCAAGCCCTGGGAAAGCTACTCCACTTACTGCAGAGACAGTTCACTGGCCCTTTTTGTCTTCTGAGTCCGAGTCCGAGTCCGGGTCCGAGTCCGAGGAGGAATCGGATGAAGATTCAGATGAGGAAATAGAAAGTATAGACTCCATGATCAGGATATCCAAACGTCCTCTTCATAATCTTAGTGTTATGACCGTTGCTAATTATGAAGATTTTCAGTCTTACAGTGCACAAATCGACAGCACCTTCCCTGTAGAGATGTTGTAAGACTTCGTGCTCGCCAACTTGGTCGAGTTAATCTTTGTAAAAGAACCAACGAGAAGCAAAGGGCTAAGAATGAGGAGGGCGGGCCCGTCCTAGGCGTAGGTGCTATAAGAAAAATTCTTGGCTATTTGATCAGGCTTTGAGATATGAACAGTGCATGACTGGCTGGCCCATATAGCATGCTATCATCTGATCAGAGTTTCGTTGTTTCGAGATCTGCAGCCCGGCACTTTTCACCTTTCGAATAGACACTCCTTCAATTTGATCTATGGGTATCTTACCACCATTCTGTTCCTCCTTTTTACCAAACATCTAAACATGTGCCCAACCTCTTTCAACAAGAACTTGCATCTCATTAATCAGACAAAACTCACCAGGTTCTCTCCCCCCTAACTTCTCCCACTCCGCCACACGTCTTCTAACCACCCATGCATCAAACGGCGACGAAATCCAACGCATTACGCGGTTGATCCAGAGACCGGAGAAGATCTGCCATGTTGACACCCATGCACCTTGTTCAGGATGCACAGCTTGGTATGCGGGTAGGTTATAACCTACGCGGACACGGGGGTTGAGATATACACCTCTTGTTTTGGAGAGAGGGTTATCTGCGTGAATAAGGCAGCATTCGCAGCCTTCAAGGTGGTATTCCGCCAAAGAGTCCGGAATACCTCGGAAGCGCAGCTTTGAGGATGACGTGAATGGCTCTACGGGCATGGCAACTTAAGATGTAGTCAGTAATAAAGTATTCGTCTTTACACAAATGGACACAAACCGATTCCATTCCAGCAGCTCGCCACAGGCACAGCATCCAAGTGATTAACGAGCGCGTTCCGTGAAACACTGCCCTTGAAGTACGGCCACTTTGACATTGCATGCGCCTGTCCATTCGTATCCCTCAACGCAAACGTATCGTAGTACTGCGGCGGTTTCGAGAAATCAAGCGAGCAAGCTGCAGCGTAGTCGCCGCCATTCGTGCCAAGTAGCTTAAGCACGTCGTCTGTCTGTAAACTGTATGAGACGCGGAGCGCTCTGGCTGAACAATTGACATACCGTAAAGACGACGTCGTTGAGGAAGAGAACCTTATCGAAATGCTCTCCTTTCTTGGACAAGTCTATCAAGTCCTGTAACGTCCTGTTTCTCAGCTTTGCGAGATATGGTATCCTCCTCAGCTCGCGCTTCCCTCTGGGGGTATCGATCCAGCCGGGTCCTTTTTCCAGATTGTCAATCTCATCCTTATGCGTAATATCCGACGTCTCTACACGATGCGGCACTCCTAGTCTCTCGAGCTCCTGAGCCATCTTATGCAGCTCCCTTTTCGTCTTGTCCCAGCTCCCACTCTCATAAACACTAACGAAGACATTCTCTCGCCTGAAAAGCTTTGTAAGTTCAATCACCACAGGACCCCAGTGGTCCCTTATCACGCGCTCGTTGTTGAAGTGCATGCTCGCAATATAGATGCGCTCCGGAGGCTGCGAGAGCTTCGGGGCTGGAGTGCGATCGGCATCGAGGAGGTTTCTATGAATTCGAAGGACATCAAGGATGTTGATTATGATGACGAGGACGAGGATTATCTTGGGGAATCGTGAGCGAAGGAGGCGACGCAGGTAGAGGCGGTTCGTATGTGAGACCATGGTTCCTTATGCGTGTTATGAGGACAGCAAAGCAACATCATAAAGAGGGCAATGGGTAAGATTGGTGCTACGTCAGCGTGATTTAGCAGACAGGAGCATGAAATATCATCCGAGAAGAAATATCATCGTTAGTTACAATGTTGATTGCACAATGACACTGACACCATTCATCCCTTGCTTGGCTCATGTCAACTAAGTATTGCAATATGTACAGCGTATTTGGGTTCAGCCACTTTCACAGCCCACACAGCCCACACAGCCCGTCATCGTCATAACAGGGATATCATGCAATTGCAATTCCAAACTGCATATGAGAGAAACGTCTAAATAATTTTTCTCTTATCACAAATCTCCATTGTAGAGCGAGATATCTGTTCTTTTGTTCTTTCTGCACGGAGATCGAACACGAAAGATACCTGATAACTGGGAAAATTTCAGCCATCATGACTACCTGCCGATTTGCGTATTACGTCTTAGCACATAATAGGAGGGTTTCCCCTGCCAAGGCCCACTAAGCTGAGCTGACAGAGTCCCAGTTTTCAAGCATTTCAACTCTGGAAATAGTAGTGCGTTCAAATGTTGAGCAGAATATCAGACTAGCTTCTCTATACTTTCAATAGCTTACACATCCTTCTTCACGTATTTTATCATATAAAAGTAACGGGAGATCGGCTTCATCAGGCACTTTTGCTCCAATCTCCATCGACCCGGTATATGTCATAACGTGTCCTGACATAATCAGTGTCATAACAGCTTAATCAATTCGACCCGAGTCTGGTGGGAAAATGCCTGTGATTCACCCACTTCAATACCGACTTCCTCAAATATCTTAGAACTCAAGATTGGTCAACTCATCCCATCACCATCTATTTGGCAAAATGAAGGTCATATCCGAGCCACTTCCTTCGGAGAATGGCATCAACAGAGAGGCCAGGGTAGCCGTAGGTGAGAGGCAGGAAGAAGTACCAGCCAGCAATGATCAGAGACAGAATAGCGCCACAGGCAATCCAAGCACCAAGCATGCTCTGGCCTGCGAAGCGCTCACGAGCGGTGACGTGATGCCTGGGGCTAACGGGTCCCTTCTTATCCTTGATGGTGACCTCCTCAGGAGCCTCAGAGTTGAAGATGAATTCAAGCAGAGCACCAGCAACAAGACAAGAAGCAAGATGAGCTGGAAGGTAATGATGCAAGAAAAGTTGTCGTCCCATGAGGTAGAAAGGGAAGTAATGGGTGGCCCAAGCAAGGAAGAAGAAACCGGTAGAGTTATACAGGCGTGAGCGAGTTCCTACAAGTTAATTAGCAGATTACTCTCTGAGAAGTATTGCGACATCACTCACGGCGGTCGAGAGCATCAACACCACGGCGCAGAGACACCTGATCAGCGAGAAGAATACCAGCATACACAGCGAGGAGACTGCTAGCGAGCCACCAGCCAATAGGATTGCCCAGGAAGTAGATCTGCTGGCGGGTCTCGCTTTGAGTCCAGAAGCTCACACCCCGGAGCAGGAAAGGCCACTGGTAAGGGTGGCTAGCATAAGGATGGCTGCTGGTAAGCTTGCTGTTATGGTAAAACATGGCGCGCTGGAGCTCGAACCACTTCTGGAGGAAGGGCAGAGACTTGACCTTGCGCTCAGGCTTCTGGCGACGAGGATGGTCGGCAGGCAGAGAGGGGATATCCTCAGCGATCCAGACGTTGGAGCTGGGCGCGATCTGCTTGTTACCGTTGATCTCCTGCTGCTTGTAGCCCCACTCAGGGAGAGGCTTGGTGTGAGTCCACATAGCAACCTTGCTTGGGTTGTGAATGAGCTTGAAGTGACCAGCGACGGTCTTGAAGTTCTGGTTCTTCTTGCCGTGCTCGATTCGGACCTCGAAAAGCGTGTCCTTCTCTCGTTTGCCGAAAGCCTCCTCGGGGGTAACAGCAGTGAATTCTTGGTTAGTGGGATAGTAAGGAGAAGCGACGTCGTGAGAGAGCAGAATCTTGTCGGTACCAACGTGACGAAGGCGAACTAGGTCATGGTTCTTGACAATACGATCAAGTTGCTTATCGTTGTTGGCAGGAAGAATCTCCCAGTAGTTGTTGGTGTCGTTGTAAGGGTAGCCAGTAATCTGCTGTCCCTGAGACGAGACACGACCATCATCGTATCGGAGAGGGTAACGGTCCTCGTGGCTGTGGAGGTAAGTCTTGGTCTCCTTGTGTCGAATTGTGATCTGGTCATAGTACTGAATATCGATCGAGTTGGCCAGCATGACGTTGTCGCTCAGGGTCTCCTGGAATTCTGGAGTCATGAAATCGTCACCAGGACCGGATCGGTACAGGACGGCGAAGTGAACCTGGAACCAGAAGAGGTAAAACAAGAAGGGCATGATGATCAGACCAAAAGCACGAGCGGCAAAGTGCTTAGCAAATTCCTGCAGGCTGATAGCACCACCAGGCCGGTTGATGTTAAGGAGGTCCCAGAGATCAATAGCAACAGCAGAGCCAATGGTAACAAAGGCAAAGACACCGACGTACTTGACCGAGATATCGCAAGACAGAGCGAATCCGGTAAGAATGAGCCACTTCCACCACTTTCGAGAGAAAGGCTCATGTCGGAGCTTGTACCACTTGATGTAGAAGAGAAGACTGCAGGCCATGGCGAGGACCAAAGTAGCGTCCAGGAGGATGAGTCGTGTCTGGCCAATGTGTGCATTGTCGAGGAGGATCAGACCAGCGGCGAGAATGCAAGCGGGAAGGCTGTAGCCAGACTCCCACATGATGAGATATGTGACTGATACAGTCAAAGCACCCAGAGTAGCGGGGAGAGCTCGGTACGCGACATAAGGAACCTTGTTTGCAATGTAAGAATCGCCGATATTGTCAAAGTGGAAGTTTCCATCGTAACCAACGAGCCAACCGACAAAGGCGAAGAGAAGCTTGCCGAAGGGAGGATGAACATCGAAGAAATAGGTTCGCTCGAGGTAGTAAGAGGCGAACTGTTGAACAACAGTTAGCCATCGCATCGGCTATTGGTAAATCAATTGTGCTTACCTTTCCAAAGTGCACCTCGTCAAAGACAACCTCATTAGGATGGCTAATGCCCCAGAATCGAGTAACGAAGGACAAGATAGTGATGAGAAAAAGGCCAATCTTGTACTCGGTCTCGCTCTGGGCAGCGGCTCGTTGAGCGCCAGCCTTGGCAAGCTTGTCGAGCTCGGTATTAGGATCGAAAGAGTCTTCAGAGGGCTTCTTTGATGGTGCGCCCCTCTGTCGCAGGCTGCCCTGCGGCGTGGAGCTTCGAGCCATGATTGGAGTTGGCCGTGAGCTGCAAGATACGACAATCAGTTAACGATCTTGTAAACGTTAACAGAAGAAGGGAACCTGGTATGAAATATGCAGAGAAACTACCACGTCTCACAAACAGTTCAAAGGAGCCGTATGTCTCACACTTACCTCAGGGGGTAGATAGTAATGCCCTGGGTTACACCAAGTGATAGTTAGAAGAGGAGAAGGAATAGGTAAACAAAGGAACGATAGAAGAACGATAGAGAGGCAGCTGCACAGAAGCAATTGCGCACCTCGATATGATTTACAAAATAAAAAGAAAGGAAAGAAAAAGGGGCGGTTGATTAAAAAGAGAAGCCTCCCTGTGGTAGAAGTTATGGGATCAAGTTGAATGCTTTGGCGTCGAGGACAACCTGGCCAGCTTGCCTTTTTTTACCCCCTTGTCGCTGGAGGAGTCTGGGCTAGACGGGATGGACGCAGGGGTAAGACCCCACTTGTGTTAGCTCTCAACCACTTGACAGCTGAAGATGCTAACAGTTGGATGTCTTTTGAGGGAGTGAATAGGAAGCTATGGGAACCAATTGGGTCGCGTTTTAGCTTGAGTGGGAATCCACTGTTTCTGACTTCCACCAAGCTTGGTGGTGGGTGCCGGTTTTGGAGATGCTCAGCAGCAGAGTGAAAGCATACGGTGAGCGATCGTTTTGTGATAGAATCACTGGTAGAACGCCAATCCCGATTTTCAATTGAAAACAAATGCTTCCAACATCGTGAATCTTTTTCAGGCGGGGTAGCTTGTTTTTACTAGGTCGTTTTACTGCCACAGCTGTTGGTCGTGTTGAAACTTGGTGTTGGTTGCACAGTACAAAGAGCACAACTGAAGCTACACTTACAACAAGCAGCTGACTATCCTTCTTCTGGTATTGAATAGAGCATCAATAGAGAAGTTTTTGTGCTCAAACATAAATTGCAATCCTGTTTGCCAGGTCATTCCAATTGAATTCTTGAACAAACACTCCGAGATTTGCAATCCGTCCAACATACAGGCGCCGTGGCTTCATGTCAATAACCAAACAACGACGATGAAAATATCATCATGTCGTCCTTTGCCTTCACCTTTTGAAATTGAGGCTGCAATATGTATAACATAGAGCTCCCAGACATTACTCAGCTCTCCCCAAAGATTTTCGGCCGCCGTGTCCGGAGGGCGCAATGCGGGGCGGGTCGAGACGTCGTCAGACCTACCACGAGTTAGCCGATCAACGGAGCTCAGCAGCAGCAATTAACTGATTTCATGTACCTGTAGCAATTGACCAGATACCGCTCAAATCCAATTCATTCTCTCAAGGTGTTTTCCATTGGCTAGCTTCGGTTTACCCCTCCGAGCACTCACCGAACCTCCGGAGCTCTCGTTCAAACACGGCAACCAAAGCTTGCTTGAACCCCTTACAAACTAACTTAACGCAATCTCAGCTCCACGACTTCATCTTGATCATTCTCTTTGCACTCTAGGTACGTCGGTAATCATAATTCTCATTGTCCTTTTCTGCAATGCCATTCTTTCTCGTTGCGCGTAGAGCTCCCCGCTTTATCACGTCGTCCATCCGGACAACTCCCCGCCAGCATATCTTAGCGACAGCCAAGTTCACACGTTTGAGCAGACACCAATCGACAATGTCTTCCGACCAGCAGATCATTTTCACCAAGGACGCCCCTGCGGGTAAGTTTCACGAGCTTCATTTCTGATAACGCTTTACTGACAATACTCCAGCGCTTGGCCCCTATGTATGTCAAACTACCCCTCACTACGAAGACCAACACTCATAACATTTCAACCCAGTCTCAAGCCATCAAGACACCCAACATGGTCTACTGCTCTGGCCAAATTCCTCTCACTCCCGAGGGTGAGATGGTCCAGGGTATCACCGAGCAGACCCGCCAGGCTTGCAAGAATGTCCAGGCTGTTGTTGAGGCAGCTGGCTCCTCCATTGCCAAGGTCGTTAAGACCACTGTCTTCATCTCTGACATGTCCTACTTTGCTGTCAGTCCTCGAACAAGGCCAATTCCCATTTTGGTTACTAACCGCTTCTAGGAAATCAACACCGAGTATGAGAAATGGTTCTCACACAAGCCCGCCCGCAGCTGTGTGGCTGTTAAGACTCTCCCGAAGAACGTCGATGTTGAGATTGAGGTCATTGCTCTTCCATAGAGGCACACAGTAAACGAAGCCAAGTCTCGCAAAAAAATAGAACCTGATGAAAACAAGCTCGTCAACCATTGCAAGCCGTAAGACTCGTGAAATTTGGAGACTAAATTGCTCCCCTTGCCATGAAATCATCAAACTTGTCACCGTGCACCTCTTTACCATATGCCACCAGTTCGCGCGCTTTATCTTCCCGGCCTAACGACTGGCAGAGCTCGATGGCACGAGCGAAGAGATGTTTCAATCGTTCGTCATTGATATCGATGTGGGATTCTCCATCTTGAACAAGTTCAAAAGCGGCCAAAACTTTACTGGTTGCTTGTTTCAATTTCTCGATCTTCCTGCCAGTAGTGCTTTCGAGGCCGAACAAACTTATGACACCCCCCTGGATGTCTTGAAGTTGGCAAACGATGTCCATATTGGTGGCAAAGGAATCTAACGCTATGTCTTGCCCACCTATCGCCAAGGCCATCCGTCCAAGGTCAGTTTGATGACGCTCTGGATCGCATGGAGCATAGTCCTTCTGAAATGCTCTGACATAGCCTTGACTGACTTCAAAGCATGCTGTGTGAATGAATGTAACTCTGTTTCTGATGGTATCCGGAGTGGCGGGAGGCAGGAGAGGTGCGGAAGGAGCAGTAAGTGATGAAGTCGAAGGAAGAGGCCGCCAGGAAAGGCTTCGATCAATCTCAATAGACCTTGTCACCTGTTTCCTCTTACTCCTAGGAACGGAACATGGAACTCTATCCGGGGTAGAATCAACAAGTTTCTCGGTATTTCCTTCAGCTGGTGAAGAGCGGGCAAGGGGTGGTGATGTAGATTTTGACGGCTCTTCAGAAGATATTTTATCCTTATCACTTGGATGGCTTACATCAGAGACGGGCTCTGATGTCTTGTTGTCTTCTGGTTCGTTATCGATGATCGGGTTGATGAAGTTCATGGTTGCTGATGTGAAATCTTCGTAAGATACGGGACTAATAAAGATGGCGAGTATGAGTTGATATTGCTGAATGTAGACGTTCCGGACCAAACAGAAGAAGCTACCTTACCTTACATACTAAATTCGAGGTATGCTTTTGGGCGAGAGCGGAAGGTCCGTTTTATGAGGCATCGTGAATGCCTTGAGCTGGTTCATATGGAGCAAAATACTATCAATGAAGGGGAAAGATCGAAGGTCGTAGCAAGATAGGTAGTCTAGGACGAGACTTCCAGGAGGACATCAAGTTTACCTCAACTAAACTTTCCAATATAAAGCGAAGTCAGTGGCAATATGTATATGGGATGACATGAAGTCTATTGATCATTGAAAAAGGTATGGGACATCCTGCCCGCTTTCTACAGCCATACACCTTGTATAAGTAAACTATCTAAGTACTCCACACAACAACCCGGCCATCAACGCCGCTTGCTACACTTTTTGTCAGTCTGCGCATCGTCTAGGCAGGGCGCTTTGTACTTACTGCTAAACTTGGTGACGCGGTCCCCAGAAGTTTCAAAAGGCCTGACGGTGCTGATAGTGTTTTGGTGGATAGTCTTAAGCTGAGTGTCATCCTTAGCCTTACCCTTGAGATCCATCTGTCTAAACATGTTCAAAGCAGACTCCTCACGGTGCTCGCCGAGACCAGGACGGCCTTTCTGCTCAATAGCACCAGCCAGCTGCCAGCCAGCCTCACCACCTTGGAATCGGAAAGCTTCGCAGTCGTAACCAGCAGCAATAATCTCATCTTCGCTGGTCCAGATCAGGCTCTTGAAAGGGAGCTGCTGAGTGGAGACAGTGACAACCGCACGAGGGGGTTGCTCAGGGCCCGAGGGATAGACGACAGTGATACTACTATCATGTGCCGCAAATGCAAGACTGTCTCCACTGGGAGAGAAAGAGACAGAGTGCACCCACCCAGCCGAGTTGTTCAAGAACTCTCCACAAACAGTGTTAAAGGGGAGTCGCTCGCCCCAGACACCTGGAGGAGGACGGGAGTCCATTCCCTTAATGAAGGCGGAGAAGACTCTGGCGTGAGCATCAGTAGATCCAGCAGCCAGCAGAACCGAGTTGGGATGCCAAGCGACGCTGGTGATAGTGCTACGGATAGGCTTCTTCAGGTGCTTGGACACCCACCAGTCGTTCTCCTCTTCGAAGTAACAGACAGCAATGACGCGGTCACCGGATCCTACGGCGAACTTGTTCTCAGAGGGAGACCATCGAACAAAAGTAGCGGCTCGGCTGATTCGAAGAAGGACTAGAGTAGGCTTATAGCCGGTTGGGGAGGGCTCCCAGACCAGAGCGTTGCGATCTGATTATTCTGTAAGCGACTGAACGATATACGGTATAGGGGTAGCTCCACGTAGACTGACCCTGAGAGCAAGTCACGATACGTCCACTGTTGGGAGCAATATCGACACTAGTGACCGTCTTGTCGTGGCCCTTGAGTTCGTCCTTTAGCTTGAACGCATTGCCAACCTTGCCATAGAGCTCGACAGCAGTGTCTCGGGCGACAGCGAGGACAGAGTGATCAGCTGAGAAGGAATGATCGGCGATGGGATTATGGAAGAGATGATGGACTTCGGGAGCGGCCATGGTGATGTTAATTGCGATAGGAGTAGCTCTCTACTATCGCCTTGAAACTGATTGAAGGTATAGGCAAGTAAGAAAGGTTGCGTTGAGTCGGGTGCTGACGATCTATTATGGACTCCAAGTTGGCGGTGGGGGTGGGGGGTTACGTAGTGCTGAAGCTCCAGTGGGTGGTAAAGCTTGGGCCACAACGGCTGTGCTTGTCTTGTAGCGCGAGGCTGGCAATTCTAGGCTCGGCGAAAAATCTCCAATCCATCAACACCACCGAATATCGATATCGCTGAATCCAGTTGCGCCCATCCTTAATACCACAGTCTTGATACCTAGGCAGTATCGATAAATCGTCGCTTGATTGGTTGCGACAAATCAAATATCAACAGATAGCTACCTGCTTCTATTCAACTACCACAATGGCCGCCGCAGCGACCGCGCCTCGTGGTCTTCAACCAAACTCGTCCTTACCGGCCAAGGTTCAACCTATTCCTCCTAATCAGACGTAAGCCTTTTACTATCCCACCGCTTTTCGAGGCGTACTGACTCCTTAGTCTCTATGTAACGAACCTCCCTTCCTCAAAAATACAGAAAGCCGATCTGCGAACCGCCCTTTACCTCCTCTTCTCCACATATGGACCGGTACTCGACGTTGTCGCTCTCAAGACAATGAAGATGCGTGGTCAAGCCCACATTGTATTCCGGGACGTGCAGTCTGCTACGCAAGCTATGAGATCTCTCGAGGGACAAGCGTTCCTCGGTCGCGATTTGGTTAGTGGCACATTTTCCATGTTGTTGGATACAGCCTAATTCGTAAACTAGAAAATACAATACGCCAAGTCCAAGTCTAACTTCGTGGCCAAGCTGGACGGTACCTTGAAGATTCCCAATGTGGCAGGTGCCGCCAACGTCGAGCAGACTGAGCTGCAACAGAGCATCTTTAACGCTCCCCCTCCTGGATCAGCACCAGCACCCGCACCCGGCTCTGGTCTTCCTGCGAAGCCTACTGCGACCGCTGACCATGTTATGGAAGACGCCGATACACCAGGTGGCCGAGGACAGAAGCGAACTCGCGACGATGAGGATAGTGATTCGGATGTTGCCATGGAGGAGGACAGTGATGATGATTGATGAACATGAATGAACCAATGAAGGTTGGCGACATCTCTGAGGGATGCAATCTGATACGCTACCGCATTGCCATTTCTTTGGGTACCCACAAGCCTACGCAACCTCCGACAAGTCCGAGCCATATCATGAGATAGTTCGTCCTATCGCACTCGAATTTGGAAATTGCGTCTCCTAGCAAGCAGGGGTGGACAAAAAAGGATGGGACGCCCGTGATGGGATGGTGCTGTGAGCAAGTTGTTAGTTAGGCCAACTAATCTTGACGATACCCAGAATTTTGAAATTGACTTGTGCGAACAGCTTTCTTTAGAAGACTCACATCGGCCGATATCCCGCCCACGTTGCCAAGTGCACGAAGCCCGGCCTTGTACTCGTCTGGTACAAGGCGGCGAAAGACGGTGTCAACATCGAATGCGGGCTCATTCGCGGGTAGGTTGCGTAGATTGAACCATAGACATGGAACACGATATGTTGGGTGAAGGTGAATTTCGTATTCCACCATGGCAGCTTCTGGACGAGCTCGTTGTCTGATTAGAGCAGCCTGGAATGTATAAGAAAAAGCTCTGCATTTTGAAGATTATATATCGAGGAGGATGAGTTACTTCGTCTGCTTCTTCAGCATCTAACATAGCCTTGTCTCCGTCTGTTGGTACATGCTTTTCGTCCGAGAAAGAGAATTCTTCCAAGTCTAAAGAAAGATCTCCGTGATCCACATCAAACTCGAGAGGCCGTCTTATTTGGATATATGTTGTGAAACCCCCACCGTAGGCGAAGTCAGTGCAAAGAGCATTACAAAGCCTCAGTTTCCACCGTGCTCGCTGGGGGCCTAAAGACGCTTGGCAATATTGTCTGTCAAGGTGGTGGCATGCTTCTGAGAACTCTTCCGGGGTAAGGGAAGGGAAATTTTCAATAGTCATCCTCGTTGAAATTATCGTGATGGGCGTATGGGGAGGCTTGGTACCAAAGGTGAAGTTGTGATTAAGTTGGGTATTGTTTCCACGTGCAGCTATTTTAGGTGCGAAGGGTCCCACGTACCTGAGCTGGTCAGTCTACCTAATAAGGTAGTGCTTAGATCTAGCACAGCATCATTGTTTGACACATACAGATAGATGTAACGTACTATTAAGCTTTAATTCGCTGAAGGTTTGTTCCTAGGCAAGTAGCTAAAAGAAACTCTACTTGATGTCAGATCAAGAGAAACACTTTCACTTCATGAACTATGATTGGTTGGCTTAACTACCACAACTTTTCGACGATAGAAGAGTTTAGCTAGTAAATACCTAGGTAATGGCTTCATTGATGAATGCTGGCCTGAATGAATAGTAAGGCACCAATAACTTTAAATGAGTCCAACATCAACTTGAAATAAAATGGTTACTCGCAACATAAAAGGGAAACGGCATTGCTGGGTCCGAGTGCTCGGGCCAGGGCGCTAAACTTGACCGAGAGTCGGTGTCGCAATCGCAAACGACACCTTTTGTACAACCCTGGTCGCGTGCTGGAGAGTAAAAGCTCCCCCAAGCTCCTGATTTCGGTTTTGTTTGCATTTCTGTCCTTTATTGGTTCTGATTGTTTCGTCTCAAACTTGAGACCTTACTTGGCACATTCTTTGTTAGCAACTGCTTCTGAACTTGCAATCTGTACATAATAGTTCTTGTCTTGTCTTG
This sequence comes from Fusarium algeriense, assembly GCA_002982035.1. Classification (NCBI taxonomy): domain Eukaryota; kingdom Fungi; phylum Ascomycota; class Sordariomycetes; order Hypocreales; family Nectriaceae; genus Fusarium; species Fusarium algeriense. Next base: position 49,628 of record PVPY01000408.1, on the reverse strand, counting down.
TGCTGTAAATTCTAGCGTCTTTTCGAGTCATTTGCTCTTTCCCTACTGGCTAGTCCCACCTAGAAATGAAAACACCAAGCCAATGATTCGAGATCCGTTCAACATCCACCGAGCCACAAGCACCTTCAGTCGCCCGCAATCTCGAAACATTCCTGCGCCGTCGCGGGCCGAGGTCGATGAAGTAGCTATGGCCTTCTCTATGCCCCGAACCGTTCCGTCCTTTGACAATCGTCAACGAGAGCTCGAAGATCGATTCTGGGGTTCTGGCCAGAGGTCCAAGAAGTCGGATCGACTACCGATGTACAAAGATAAACCATATGCGTCGCCTTACGACGATGAAGAAAGGCCGTTCTGGAAGCGCAAGAAGTGGGTGGCTATTATTGCCTTCGTTGTCTTGACATTAATATATTGGACTGGTTCCTCCAAAAAACCATCGACGGGGCGAACTGTAACGAACGATTGGAGCTACACAGGCTTGTCCAAGAATGATAAAAAAGCCGATTGGGATCACAGGAGAGATCGTGTGGTAGAGGCATTCGAGCTGAGCTGGGATGCCTACAAGAGATATGCCTGGGGTGCGTTTGGCCAAATATCATGAACCATTCAAATTGGCTGACCAAAGAACTCGACAGGATTCGACGAATACCATCCCATAAGCAAGACGGGTGAGAACATGGCACCAAAGGGACTTGGATGGATCATAATCGACTCTTTGGATACCATGATCCTCATGAACCTTACTTCTCGCGTCCAAGACGCTCGTCATTGGATTTCGGACTCTTTGACATGGGATCAGGATCAGGATGTCAACACTTTTGAGACGACGATTCGAATGCTGGGTGGTCTGTTAAGCGCACACTACTTATCTACTGAGTTTCCAGGACTCGCACCACTAGCCGAAGATGACGAAGGGGCAGCCGGCGAGGATTTGTATCTTGAAAAAGCCAAAGATTTAGCTGATCGGCTCATGAGTGCGTTTGACTCTCCATCCGGCATTCCGTACGCAAGCGTCAACCTTGCCAAGTTCGAGGGCATCCCATCACACGCGGACATGGGAGCCTCATCGACAGCCGAGGCCACAACTCTCCAGCTTGAATTCAAGTACCTCGCAAAGCTCACAGGAGAAAAAGATTTTTGGGATCGAGTAGAAAATGTCATGAAACTTGTCGACAACCAGGGAGCTCAAGATGGCTTGGTTCCCATCTTTATCTATGCAACCTCGGGCGAATTCAGGGGCGAAAACATCCGACTGGGAAGCCGTGGCGACTCATATTATGAGTATCTTATCAAGCAATATCTTCAGACGAATAAGCAGGAGCCTATCTATCAAGAGATGTGGTACGAGGCGCTTCAAGGCGTTCGCAAACACCTTGTAACATATACCTCGAACTCGAAGTTCACTATAATCGGTGAGCGACCGAATGGATTAGAGATGCCTCTTAGCCCCAAAATGGACCACCTGGTGTGCTTTATGCCTGGTACAATAGCTTTGGCGGCCACAGAAGGCCTCACTGAAGCCCAGGCACGCAAGCTACCAACGTGGTCCAAAAAGAACGAGGAGGATATACAGCTGGCGCGCGAAGTTATGGAGACATGCTGGGGAATGTATAAATATATGGCAACAGGACTATCGGCCGAAATCACCCACTTTGAGATCGACAATCCGCCGCCAGCTTACGGTAATTCTCGACAAGGACCTGTTAACTTCGACCCAAGCCCCGAGGCGGAATGGCGCAAGGACTTTACTGTCAAGTCTGGCGATGTTCATAATCTCCAGCGACCGGAGACAGTTGAGAGTCTGTTCTACATGTGGAGGATCACCAATGACAACCGATACCGCGAATGGGGCTGGGAAATGTTCAAGTCTTTCATGAACCACACAGCTGTGAGAAACGGAGGTGGATTTACAAGTCTGCGTAACGCCAATGTTGTGCCGCCTAAAGTGCGGGACAACATGGAAAGCTTCTGGCTGGTAAGTGATGAGATATCTGAGTGAGCGTGTAGTCGGGTTGCTAACATAGCCACACAGGCTGAAACACTCAAGTACTTTTACCTCCTGTTCTCACCTCCTGATCTCCTGCCCCTAGACAAGGTTGTTATCAACACTGAAGGACATCCTCTGCCTCGATTTGACATGGGACAGTTATTCTCTACAGGATGGAAGAGAAAACCAAGAGACGCGAACGGCAATATTGTAGATACAGCCGTTAAGGTGGAAAGAAAAGAGAAAGAGGCCGTCATGCAGGATGCCAAGAAGGTGAATTAGAAGAGCTGATACCGCAAGTGCGGTGATTGGATGCTCTGAATAAGCATAAGTGATACAGCGTGGCGAAGTTACCTTGGCGTATGTAGTATTCATTTGATATATGATTCTATTTGAGCATGGGCAAACACTGGAATAGAAGCCCGAAACATTGGTATTGAATGTATTGTCTCAACTGTCCTTTCTGGTCAAGGGAGATGCTCTTTTTGTGGCTTGGCAGCTGCCTTTCTGGTCCAAGCTTGAAGAGACGCCGGGTTGCAACGATCTCGAAAAATGGTTCGATGGCTTATTATGGGCTCGTGCTTGTCAACTTGTTCGGGGGAGGAGACAAGCAAAATGAACATGGAGATAGATAAGACAGGATCCGCTTCCCCGTCTTTTGATCTTGGCATGTGATATTATTTGAGATAGACCCTCCATCGTATCTATAAAAGCGAGACTCGGGAAGACTAGAACGCAGAACAAGGGAATTTGCTTTTTGTCGGAACCGAGAAGGGGGAGGACGCCGTTAGCCGATGGATGGAAGGCGAAGGGTCCTCCTCGTATCAGGGCTGAATTGAATTGGGAGAGGGAGGGACGGGAGTGTGATAGTCAAAGTTAGTGGTGAATGCACCTGCTGGAGATGGTTTAGGTAGGTTGCTTTAAAGGACAGGGGTCGATACTGTTGGTTTTGAAGGATTGTGTTTTATCTTGGACATGCCGTTGGGCCGTAGGAAATGGCTATTGATCAAGATCTTGGTGTTGTTCTACGGAGATCTATGGTGCAACGCATTACATCAAATACTGAATAGTGAATATCCACATCTTCAATTCCTTACGTATTCAATCAAGAATGATGGAATGCACAGACAGACAGAACCCAGCAGCATGGTCCAGGCAGTATCTTCAGCGTGCGGGGGGCCAGCCAAAAAAAGGCGTTGCAGCGTTACAACGACACACTCTAGGCGTTCTAAGGCTTCCCCACCTCCACTGCGATAGCGTCACCTCGGTCTCTCTCCACCAATGCCCATGTCGATTCCTCGACGCTCGGAACGTTTGACAGCTCGATCTCTGGCGTCTTAGTTGGCTTCGAATTAGCTGTAAGTGGTCAGAAGATGATTTCATTTGATACCAAGGATCTCTCTACCCATTGGGGGGTTGCTCAACGCCAAGCAACTGTCACCGACTGTATTACTCCTACAGAGTCTAGAATGATAAGCCCACCTCCAGCCCCTTCTCACACGACCTTGACGTTATCTACTACCTTGTCCTCTTCTCTGTTGTTTTGATTAATTGATAGATTGCATGTTTGCAATCCATTAAACTTGACTGCCACCATTTTCAGCTCTAAGCTTAAACATCGCATATCGACTTAAAACACATATCCACCCTTCACGACAACAACATCACTGTCTCTTCAACACTCCACTACTTTCTTGGTGGCGATATACCGGCCGACTCACTACGATTATCAAGACGATCAATATATCAACAAACTAATATATTGCATCAAATATAACCAACTTTCCACCCACCTGAAGTCGATCGCTAAAGCACTGTGACCCTGACGAACGCCACGAACCAGCGGCCTCCGCCGACAAACCGCTTTCTCACAACATACACCTCACATTCACCTCCAACATCCGCTTACGCTTACGCTTACAACTCCGACAACAATCCCCCGCGGAGGGCCGGCTCCAGTCATCCCGCCGTTCGGGATCGACCAAGTGTGAGCTCGGCCCGCGCCCAGCGCGCAGGCTCAAGCGCAAGAATGGCACCTCACGATGTCGAGCGCGGAAGCATCAGCAAGATGAAGGAGGAGTCTCTCGCCCCGGGGAGTTCTTTTAGCATGCGCGAGCCCGACTACGACGATATTTCCCCGCCGTCGTACTGGGATCGATTTGTTGATGGATTTAGGCGCGATCAAAGATCGAGTCTGTTTACGAATGATCCGTTGGGGCAGCGTGAGGGATCGGGGAGGGTGCATGATGGAGCGCATTACTACGACATCCAGAGCGCCATGTTGGAGACGGCGAATTCGGGCCTTTCGAGAGAGTTGAAGGGAAGGCATTTGCAAATGATCGCAATTGGAGGTTCTATCGGTGAGTTTATCCATGGGGGCGCAACATGGCTTGACAGAGAACTAAGACATGGAGTCAGGTACTGGACTTTTCGTCGCATCAGGAAGAGCTTTGGCAGATGGAGGTCCAGCATCTATTTTACTGGCGTTTACGATTGTGGGCGCTATGCTTTTTTGTACATGTCAGGCTTTGGGTGAGCTTGCAGTCATCTTCCCAATTGCTGGATCGTTTTCATCGTGGGCGACTCGGTTTATTGACCCGTCTTGGGGATTCGCTATGGGATGGAAGTGAGTCTTCCTCTTCTCCTGCGAGCCTGAATTCATATGCTGACTTACACAGCTACGCGATGCAATGGCTGATTGTGTTACCGCTCGAGATAATCGCCGCATCTCTAACCCTCTCCTATTGGGATGAGAGTCTCACACGCGCCATTTTTGTCTCCGTATTCCTCGTAGTCATCATAGTCATCAATATGTTCGGCGTCAAAGGCTACGGTGAAGCCGAATTTATCTTCTCTATTATAAAGATCATTGCCGTTATAGGCTTCATGTAAGTGCTCCAAATTACGTACCCTCGAGCGTTGCAGAATTAACATTCCACTCAGTCTTCTCGGTATTGTTCTCAACTGTGGCGGAACGCCCGATAGCGGCTACATTGGCGGTCGTTATTGGCAAAACCCTGGGGCTTTCAACAACGGTTTTAAAGGAATGTGCAATGTCTTTGTTACAGCTGCTTTCTCCTTTGCTGGTACTGAGCTTATTGGCCTCGCTGCTGCCGAAACGGCTAATCCGCGAAAATCGTTGCCAACGGCTTTGAAGCAGGTGTTTTGGAGAATCACGCTTTTCTATATTGTTGCTCTGACTTTAGTAGGACTTCTCGTTCCACACACAGATCCTCGACTCGTGGGCGGTAATAGCGATGCCGATGCATCTGCGTCGCCATTCGTCATCGCTATTGAGGAGGCCGGCATTCAGGTCCTACCATCTGTCATGAATGCAGTCATTCTTACAGCTGTCCTATCCGTCGGTAACTCTGCCGTCTTCGGTTCCTCGCGTACCCTTGCCGCTCTTGCAAACCTTCGACAAGCCCCCAAAATCTTTGGTTACGTCGACCGCAAAGGCCGCCCACTCGTCGCTATTGCGATCGCAAGCGCCTTCGGTCTCATCGCCTTCCTCGCCGATCTGCCCGAACAGGGCGCTGTCCTCGACTGGCTCATGGCCATCTCGGGTTTATCAACCATCTTTACATGGGGCTCTATCTGCGTCTGTCACATCCGTTTCCGCCGCGCATGGGCTGACCGTGGCCGCTCCGTCTCCGAGTTACCATTCCAGTCCCAAGTCGGCGTTGTAGGTTCTTGGATAGGTATCACACTGAATGTGCTTGTCATCATCGCCCAGTTCTGGGTCGGTGCCTTTCCCATCGGGTGGCAAGAATTAACAAGCGCCCAAGTCGCACAGAATTTCTTCCACAAATGGGTTGGCGCGCCCTGCGTTTTGGCCTTTTATATATTTCACAAGCTTTACTTCCGAACTACGTTTGTAAGAATACGAGATATGGACGTTGACACTGGACGCCGGGACTTCAACGTTCCTATTCTTGTCGCTCAAGAGAGAGAAGAACGAGAAGGCTGGCCCCGTTGGAAGAGATACTATAAGTTTATGTGCTGAGCCATGACGATTTTGACGAAATAACAAGAGGCGTTGGATGTATCATTGTGGTTTAGCATGGAGTTGAATGGATGCGCATATGGCGTGGGATTTTGTCACTTATGATCACACACTATACTATATATATGGATAATGATGGATAAGCCCATGTTTATACACAGCTTTTCCCTGTCGATTTTCATCTACAGCTACTCCATTATACGGAGCATGGTTCAATACCAGTATAAGACATTCAATCACAGCTAAGCAATTATCATGGTGCTCATTATCACAAAGTTAGCATAAGGCAGTACTGTAGCAATGGTATCTGATTTGAGTCATTGTATAATATTGATACATGCTCGACTTAAGGGACATTTGCTCATATCAACTACGCTGATCTCCCCCTGCGTACTAAGTATCGTCCCTAAGCACCCTTGTAAACGAAGCCGTAAGCAGATAATAGCAAGATAAAAGCAAACAAGACAATCACGGTATTCCGAAGGCATGGCCCTTCTTCAAGCGGGGTTTCCAAAGCGAAAAATAACGCTGATGAACCCTCATGAATCGTAACTCGTGCGTGTTAGTGCACACGTTGTAAAAGACTAAAGACGGTAACGACACAGCATGGCGCACATTGAGGCTTGTTTCACTCCCCAGCAAAGCGCTCCTCTCCTCTAAAAGTCCCAAAAGTCCTTCTTGGAGGATGCGTTTTGGCGGGTAGGAAGAGGCTGCTCGTTCACATCACCGTAGAGCCAGTCTCGGTTGGTTCCCTTTCGACCACCCATGCCGTCACCTGCAATGTTGATCTTGTGCTTGTCTGTGTTCTCTCTAACTTCGTTGGTGGGTGCGGTGCTGGATCCTGGTGTTCGTGTAGGGATTGGTTTAGTGGCTGTTGCTTGACCGCCAGATGTCTCGCTTGTCTCGTTGTAGAGCCAGTCACGCTCAGTGCCCTTCTTACCGCCCATACCATCACCTGCAATGTTGATCTTGTGCTTGTCGGTGTTCTCTTTGATTTCACTAGCAGGTGTTGTGTTGGATCCTGGTGTTCGGGTAGGGATGGATTTGTTGGGTGTCGGTTCACCGGCTGTCTCGCTAGTCTCATTGTAGAGCCAGTCTCGCTCGGTGCCCTTCTTACCGCCCATGCCGTCGCCCGCAATGTGAATTTTGGCGCTCTTGGTCAATGGAACGCCTGAAGCAACGACATTGGGTTGCTTGCGGGTGGGAATCGACTGAGCGACATCTTGAGTCTCTCCGTAGAGCCAGTCCCTGTTGGTGCCTTTTCGACCTCCCATTCCATCACCAGCGATATTGATCTTGTGGCTGTCGGTATTCTCAATCGGTCGGTTCTCCTTCTGAGCGGCAGGAGACCTGTCGTATGTGTCCCAGTTGTGTTGCATCATTTGGACAGCTTTTTGGTGACCCTCGGGGACACGATCTTGCGGGTGGGCGGGTGACTTGTCGCTAATATCGAAGTGATGGTCGAAATCCTTTCCGCGATCCTTCACGTTGGTGATGTTGCCTAAAGCGCGTTCGTTTTTTCCTACGTCCTCCTTGTCAAACAATTGATTCTTATAAAGCCCTAGGCCCTCGTTATGAGCATAGCCTGGGGGGTGGGAACCGGGGCGTGGTTGCTGGGGCACTCTCTCACCGTCGTCAAGTAGCTCGAAGTGTGCGTCGGCATCGCGTCGAGGCTTGGCAGCCGGGTGACCAGGTGTCTCATCCACAGCATCCTTGTCTGTGTCCCAATGACGAACGTCCTGAGCTCGCATAGTTCTGGAAGGCTTCACCTTCTGGGGCGTCACAAAATCTTGGAAGGACCATTGGCTGTCATGCTTAGACTTCGGTCTCTCATCGAAGGATTGGCCCGGCTGGGGGGCATCCTGGGGGTCACTACCATCGGCAAAGTCGAAATGAGAGAACTTCTTTGGGTTAGGACGGATATATCGCTTGTTCTTGGGCTGATGCGGCTCCTCCGGTTGCTCGACGTGCTCTTGACCATCGAAAATTCGCGAAGGCTGGAAGTTCTTACCCTGACCACGCTTCGAGGGCGACATGTTTCGGCGGCCAGAGCTGGGCGAAGTAGGTTCATCACCCAGAATCTCAGTGAACGACCGCTGTCGAGGGCGGCCGGTACCAGCGTACGGAGACACAACACTGGCAGGCTCCGCCTCAATTTCGTCTCGAGGGCCAAACAGCTTCAAGGATGCATGGGGGTCGCGGAGGGCATTAGTGGAATTAGTTCGGTTTCGCGCGACGGTCTCGTTGTGACTAGGAGCGACAGGGGCAGCAGTACCAGCCGTTCTGATGCAAGACTGAATAAATGCGATCTGCTCTCGGCTATCTCTAATAGGCCAGTTGCGACCAGACTTTCCGATAACTTCAACTTGCTTGAGAAGCGAGCCTTGGTCCCACTGGAGTCGGATCTGAAGAATTTTGCCAACTTCATCGAAGGTCACAAAGTGAGTCTGTGAGGCAAGTTGTTAATTTTGTGCTGGCGCAGAGCAAGAAAGAGCACTCCAAGCAAATAAGCAACATACAATGGGGAGGTAAACATCACGGGCAGACAAAAAGTTGTCATCAAGACCAGGGAGATAAGGGCCGCCTCCAGTTTGAAAGCCGAGACCTGTGTCAACTTCCAAGACAATGACGTTTTGCCCGTCGACAATATTGAACACTTCCTCCTTCTTCTTTGCGACCTGTTTCTGAAGCGCATTTAGATGTTTGATGATCTCAGTAGGGCCAGAAAACGTCGTGGTCGTGGTAACGTAGTGCAGCGCAGCCGTATCAGCCAGCAGAGACGAGCTGGGCGCAGCAAGGAACTGTTTGTAAGTGGCCGCCATATTGATGACGAAGTTGCAACTTGTGCAGGGTAGGGACCGTTGTTGATATATTAAGAGGTGGCCAAATCAGAGAACACAAAGAGCCACAGATCGAAGCAAACGAAGTAGAAGGAGAAGAAGGCCACGATGCAAGAAACAAGTTGCGAAAGCCTTGGGTTGGGGAGAAGAGGATGAGAATGAAGAGAGGATGGAAAACACGGATTGAAAACAAGCACGTAAGTGAAGGTGGGATTGTGATCTTAGCGGGCGAGTCAGGGGTCTAAGGGACCTGCCTATTGGTGCTGGGCGTAACGGCCCCTTACCTTGCACTTTAGTTCCCCTCACCAGGGGGTTCATTCCTAACTAAGCATGAGGAACTCTGGGATGTTTCCATGATGGGCACAGCCTAAGAGCTAACGTTGCTAATCTTGGTTGGATCTGAGGGGAAAGTCGAAATGAAGGGATGATAGCCCTGGCTAGAAATGATGCACTTACACAAGGCCTACCTAGTATCTGCCAGTCAAAGACTATTTTTCTTCATCCAATCGTATTTCCAACTAATCATACCTACGCTGTTTGTTTTGAATTGCAGCCATTCACGCGGCTCGTTTATTGATACTAACATTGCCTACCTTGGTTGAGAAAACTCAAAAAGTCGAGTTACGTTGTGGCTTCAGGAACGCCCTTGTGAACCCTGGAGATGAATCGCTCTCTTCCACTTTACAGACTCTTGGGCTCTTTCTCGAGACTCAAGTTGGAGGCGGAAATAGCTAAGTTGCATAATCATTCCAACAGAATTGTGCATAGTTCTTCAACACCCCTTCATCTTTGGGTATTTGGTTATTTTGTTTGTTTAGTTTCGTTTGCCTAGGTGATGCCGTATTGGCACTAGCACCAAACTCAGCTGTAGAGTCCCACCTTCAATGGGATTAATATCAAGATCAGGCACAGTCAGTGCTATTATATGCAAGTGATGTTTCCCGTCAAAGGTCATCGGCAAAGTACTGCCCTTTGTTTATATTCATTCAATGCATCGATATTGTATGCTTATTTCGCTCGTACCTGTCTGTGCCACAATTTGGCTCAACATTTAAAACGGGTATGGCTTCCATTGGATGCGAGACTAATGTACCGTACCTGAGAAATGCGGAGCCTAGGCCGAACCAGGGGCCGCATCACCTCGCTACTCCACAGTGTTTCAGCTCTTACAATACACCTTTCCTATCTAGGAATATCTGGGCATTGTCACCGTGATACTCTGCCGCCATCAAAGGCTATTGAAGATGACTTCCTCTGAAGGTGCGGTATACGAACTCATAAGTGACGAGAACGATGAAGTGAAACGCTTTCAATACTAGCTCCAGCTATCAAGGAATTGAAGCTCGGTACAGCTCAGCCCTATGGACGTCATTGTTTGATAAATCTGTTGGTGTGTAACCTTCTTCGAGTTTAAGCTTAGTAGATATTCTGTAGATTGCGGTAAGATCTCTGCTCGTCTGTCCTTGAGGCACCTTAAGAGTAGTCAAAGGACAGGGTGGTATGGTTATCCTATCTTCATTTCGTCAAAGGTAGTCTGATCATTAAGATAGATGCTTATATAAGTCTGCTGCCTCGGTTCTTTTATGCTATATGTAGTATGAACTGATTTCCGTTTCTTTATTCAACCCGACTTAAAAGAAAAGTCAACGCTCTTAAGAAACTCATGGTTATGATTCGAGTAACCCATTTAAACCAAGGATTGAAAAAACGCTATGTTGCAGTCTTTGAATAGGCTATAATGGTACGCATTAATTATCTCAAAGACTGAGATTATTTAACCTGGTGACGAACATGGTCGCTTTAGACTCGTTGGCTTCGTCATTATACGATACGTGGAAGTAAAGGGATTCAATATTCGTAAAGTCGCCATTGAAGTGTTGTCGGGTTTTCTAGTTTGAGGTAATTCACCGATCATCGTGCCAAGAATGCGATCTTCCAACCTTGACAGTTTAGTCTACCTTACCTATCCGAGGCACTGATAACTGCTGATAGCATCACTTCATCCACTCCAGCATGTTTAGTTTTAGAAAACGAAAAATTGTCGGATAATGCCAAATCCTCTATCAACACACTGTATCTTGTGATCCGCCCCCCCTCGGCACTTAATCTTATCGTTGCCACAAGTTCTGGCCCGCCTAACTAAAGAGTGATGTGTAGGGAGCCAGTGTGGCGAAGCTCGACGCCACACCAACCAGGCGAAACAGCTGCCGCCTCATTGCTGACGTGCCTCGTAACTTAACTCGTAAGGAGCAAAGTGTCCTGCCTGTGGTAAACTCAACACATCTCAAACACGACTTTCACAAACGATTCTGCAGAGCCAGCCGCTTCTCTGCCGCACGAATTATTTCAACATTACGAGATCCTCGCACCTGCCGGCTGCGTTCGCTCCTTCATGATATCTTTACTGCAAGTTCCGCCGCAATGATGAGGTCCTCAGCCTGGGCCGCATTCTCATGGCGCGCCCTCGTATTCTCGCTGCTATGGACAGTTGTGGTAGCAAAGCAGGATAAGCCGACTGTCGACGCTTCCGTCGCGAAGCACCCCCCTCTCAACTTGAATTATTTTGAGGACAGCGACGTCGTTGTCTTCCAGGATATCGAAGAGAGAAATATTTGGAGGTCCGAAGATGCAGGCAAAACATGGGCGCAAGTCCCTGACATCCCCGACCGAAGCGCAACATTCTTATACCTTCACCCGTTCGACTCCAATACTGCTTTTGTTCTTACGAAGGATCGAAAGCATTACAAAACCGATGACCGTGGCAAGAGCTGGAGTGAATTCAACAGCGGAACAATGCCTAGTGCTTTCCAGCCCGATACTCTTGTTTTCCACGCCGGCGATCCGAAGCGCATCATCTTCAACGGTATGAACTGTGATGGGATTTTCTGCGACGAGGAAACAACATATACAACCGATGGTTTCAAGACCGTACAGCAGCTGCGTCCTAGTACTTCGGGCTGCTGGTGGGCTAAGGCGAACCGAGAATTTACGACTGGTGATGCTGAGCTGGATAAGACCCGAATTCTTTGCATTGTTACTGATCCTCTGAGTCTTTTCAAGACAAGCCAGAAGCTGTGCGTTTCAGACAACTTCTTTGCCAAAGGAAGTGGTGGAAAATACGATGAATTCGAGCCAAGTCTGGATGGCCAACGTGATGTAACCGGTGTTGTTAGCATTGCAGCTGTCAAGAGCTTCATTCTTCTTGCCTCCTCATCCGCCGGCAGTGATGAGATGACTCTTTTCGTTACCAGTGATGCTCAGTTCTGGCACCGGGCCATGTTCCCCACAGACGACAGCCATGATCATTCCCACAAGATCAACCAAGAAGCTTACACCGTCCTCGAGAGCACCAATTACAGCATTCAGGTTGATGTCATGACTTCTCACCCATCCACTCCTATGGGCGTCATCTTCACCAGCAATTCGAACGGTACATACTTCACGGAGAACATCCCATACACCAACCGCAATGTTAAAGGTCATGTCGATTTCGAGAAAATCAGTGGAATCCAAGGCATATTTCTGGTCAATACCGTTGAGAACGGCAAGGACGTTGACGAAAAGAACGCGAAGAAGGTTGTGGTAACCCAAATCACATTTGATGATGGAAGAACCTTTGAGCCAGTCAAAGCTGGTCAAGACCGCATCCACCTACACTCTATGACAGACATTGACAATATTGGACGCATATTCTCCAGCCCGGCTCCTGGTCTTGTTATGGGCAATGGAAACACCGGCGCCGCGCTTGGTGAGTTCGAGAGCTCCAATCTTTACGTCTCTGACAACGCTGGTGTGTCATGGAAAAAGGCGCTCGATGGCCCTCACAAGTACGAGTTTGGTGACACGGGAGGTATCCTGGTCGCCGTTAGGGATTCTCTCAAGGAGGATGTCGACAAGGTTTCTTTCTCTCTGGACTATGGAGAGAACTGGGAGTCTGCTCCGCTCCCTGATGGCCTAAAAGTCAGACCCGTTATCCTGACAACCACACAGGACTCGACGAGCCTCAAATTTCTGCTTGTCGGTGAGAAGGATAGAACTTTTCACATGATTGCCATTAACTTTGAGGGCATGGAGAAGCGCACTTGTGAGAGCAAGGACATGGAGTCCTGGTATGCCCGTGTCGACGACAAGGGAGAGGCAACTTGCATCATGGGCCACAAGCAGACATACAACCGCCGCAAAAAGTCGGCAGACTGCTTCCTCAAGGCCAATTTCCGTGATCCTGAACCCGTCATCGAGAACTGTGAATGTACTGATGCCGACTTCGAATGTGACTACAACTTCCAGAGGGATCCCGACGACAACAAGGTCTGCAAGAAGGTCGGGCCAATACCCATTCCAGAGGGCTCCTGTAAAGGCAAGGATGAGACTTTCAAGGGATCGTCCGGGTGGCGCCTTATTCCAGGAAACACATGCACGCGAAAGAGCGGTGCTCAGAAGGATGACCCATATGAACGCAAGTGCTCCGATGGCGGCAACTCAGGTGACGGTACTCCGCCTGGTACTCCTGCCAGTGGTGAAATCTCAGTCAAGGTCAATGAGTTCTCAGACATCAAGGGACAGGACATGCAGAAGTTCTACCTCATGGGTGTCGAGTCCGAAAGTCCTACGAGTGAAGTTGTTATTGCTCGGCCAATTGGCGAGAAACTACCTGACGGTAGAGTGGAAGTGGAAAACAAGCTATGGATCACAGCCGATCATGGCAAAACTTGGAAACGCATTCTCGAAAAAGAGAATATCTTGGCATTGATTCCTCACACCTACTTCAGGGAAGTTGTCTTCTTTCATACAGATTCCGAAAAGGTTATCTATACCATCGACCGTGGCCACAGCTTCCACAGCTTTAAAACCCCATTTTCCGACCCTAGTGCGGCAATGAGTTTCCATCCAGACAAGAAGGACTGGATGATCTGGATCGGAAAGCGTTGTGGTGATGTTGCGGGCAGCAAGGATTGTTATCCTGAAGCCTCGATCTCCACCGATCGTGGTGACAACTGGAAGACTCTACAGCGATACGCGACCAAGTGCGAGTTCACTGGAAACTCTGCCTACAAGTTCCGCCCCCAGAATCAAATAGTCTGCCTCATCCACAAGGACGAGAACATTGACAAAGACAAAACCATTGTTACGATTGATGACTTCTCTTCTGACGACAAGATTGTTCACAACGGCACGGTTGCAGCGTTTGCAACTATGAATGAGTTTATCCTCGCAACGGATGAGGTTACAGAAGATGGCAAGGACAGCGCCGGTCTGCAGGCCATTGCTAGTATGGACGGAAAGCATTTCGAAGCAGCCCGATTCCCGCGCAACTTTCACGACTCCCACTCGTCGTTGTACACCGTTCTTGATAGCTCCAACCATGCCGTCAACCTATTTGTCGCCACTGATCTTTCTGAGGGCCGACGCCGCGGCTCAATAATTAAGAGCAACTCCAACGGTACAACGTATGTCCTCAGCGCATCCGATGTCAACTCAGACGAACTTGGCTACGTGGACTTTGAAAAGGTTGCTGGTCTTGAGGGTGTCACTCTTATCAATGCTGTTGCGAACCCTGACGACAAGAGCGGAAAGAAGATGATTCAGACCAAGATTTCCCACAATGACGGTGCCGAATGGGGTTTCCTCCCACCTCCCTCAAAAGGTGCCGACGGCAAGTCCTTTTCATGCAGCTCCTTGGGCGATAGCAAATGTGCTCTACATCTGCATCACTACACTGAGCGAGAAAATAAGGGCAGGACTTTTTCTGCGAGCACCGCTATCGGCTTGATTTTTGGTTATGGAAATGTTGGACCAAGCCTTGGAGATATCAAGGATGCTGATACGTTCATGTCAGCTGATGGCGGAATCAGCTGGAAGTGCGTTAAGAAAGGTGTCTGGACATGGCAGTATGGTGACCAAGGCTCGATCGTTGTCCTCGCACAGCGTGCTACCCACGGGAATAAGGTCAAGTCAAACGTTGTCTCATACTCAACAGATGAGGGCAATACTTGGACGGACCATAAGTTCACCGACAAAGAAGTTACTATACAAGACTTAACTTCTGTCCATAGTGGAACTTCCAGAAACTTCCTGGTTTGGTACCAAACAGACGACAAGAAACTGTTCGCTGCCAACCTAGACTTTACAGGACTCACAAACCAGCCTTGCAAGGTCTCTGACGATTCTTCTTCAGACTACGATCTCTGGTCTCCTAAGCATCCTCTCCAAAATGATGATTGCCTTTTCGGACACAAGGCAAAGTACCTGCGAAAGAAGAAGGACCGTAAGTGCTACAATCAAGCAAGTATGTCGCGATTGCGAGAATACGAAAACTGCGAGTGTACCCGGCGAGATTTCGAATGGTGAGTATTTGACAATCTAAAGGTCCTCGAGATCGAGAACATGAACTAATAAGACGCAGTGCATACAACTTCGAACTTGATAATCATGGACAGTGCACTCTGGTACCGGATCATGATGCCATCTCGGGCGAGGAGTGGTGTAAGCAACATCCCAATGAGACATCGTACTTCGACCCTACAGGCTATCGCCGTATCCCCTTAACCACTTGCAAGGGTGGCCTAGAGCTGGATAGGACATCTACAGAACACGCTTGCGCAGGACACGAGGAGGAGTTTGAACGCAAGCGTGGCACTTCAGGTTGGGCTATCTTCTTTGCTATCATCATTCCCATCGGACTGGCAGCCGCTTTTGGCTGGTATGCTTGGCGCAACTGGAGCGGCAAGTTTGGTCAGATCCGACTGGGTGATAATAATGCAACCTTTGACAGCGAGCAACCATGGATCAAGTATCCTGTTATAGCCATCTCAGCGCTGGCAGCCGTTGTTGCTGCCCTACCACTTGTCCTGACTTCCCTCTGGCGATCAGCCACAGGAGTCTACGAGCGAGTCTCAAACCGAAGCAGAGGCGGTAATTGGTCCAGACGATATACCACACGCGATAGTTTCGCCCGAGGACGAGGCGACTATTCCATGGTCGATGACGACGAGGGCGAGCTGCTTGGTGAGGAGAGCGACGAAGAGGTTTGAGTAAGAAGACTGTACGAGCTACGATGGGAAATCAAAGGATCAGGACTGTACTATGATATGGTGTCTTATTGGGAGACTTTTTACTTATTTGTTGACTGAAAAGATGATTGCGATGGAATGATATGAGCGTTTGGTGAGAAGATAGGCCTAGTATAGCTGAAGATATAGAACAGAAGGACAGACAGACAGCATGGTAAAAACCAACACTTCAACTGTGTTTTTGGCTATGTCACTCACACTCTGCGCATAAGAACGGGGCCCATCCATTGTCGCAGAGGGTATGATCTTACTCATACAACAACCACAATCCCCTGAAAATCATGCTGACAGCCATCATTCAGCTCAGACATGCCGGTTATGACGGACTTGCATGAACTATCTAAGGCACAGACAAGGAGATTGTGACCGGAAGTGGATGTTCGTTCCGGTCGTTTCTTTTGCGTAAAAAAACCCATGGTTTGGTGATAGATGCGCGGGAATCACACTTGCCGTGTGATAAATCCGTGTCGGCTGCATGACAGAGAATCTAATTGCTTGGCTGATAACAGATCGTCCTACAAAGTCTATTGGACTAGGATAAGCCATCTCAAAATATTGCACGAATAGTGTTATGCAGAGATCCTGACAACTATGACCAGTCACAAAGATACTACCATTGAGTTCAGTATTATTTTGTGGATAGATCCATGCAGCTCAGAGCTATAATGTTCATCATATTTGATTTTTTTCTCTCTCAAAATTCCGAATCCCCTTCTGCGCCATGCTTACTATGATGTTGTCTGCAATGCAGAACTTGTTCTATTCATATGTCTTGATGCCGTCGCGATCGAGATTACTTCCCAACACATGGACAAACCAAAATATTATATCAACTCCCTCAACTCCGTGCAATGAGTAATAGAGACTGTGATGCTCATGAAATATCTATATAAACTGGAACATGGCAAATGCTATGTTATAAGAGGTCTAAGATAGCAATTAAACGATTTGGGGTATTCGATGGTAAAGAAAAACAAAATGAATGTATAAAGCAATTCGGGCGCTCCAAAAGTTGACAATCAGTGCATGATTTTGGTTGGGATTGGTGATATAGCCCGTAATGCCTAGGTTCTCAATGTACCAATACAGGTGGTTCCGTTGTGGCGTTATGGCAAAGCCTATGATCGCTTGACTCGATTCCAGAATCTTTTCACGGTGCCGTTGTCATGATCGACAGGATCTTCCCACTGGTCGAGAGCAGAGAGCTGTCTTTCAATGCTCTGTTTGGGGTTTCCTTCACGACCATACACGGCTGGGCTAGGTGTATGGTCTCCACGACTCGAGCTCAGTCGACTACCAGTTTGTCTCCAGCCATAGATCTGATCCTCGCTTTGGCGAAGGTCTGGCCTTGTTAAGGTCATTCGAAGCGTCATTTCTCGGCTCGCTGTTGGGTCATATATGGACTTCTCTCCTCTTGAGTATGACGAGTGCTCGATGCTGCTTCGTAGAGATCGAATATGAGGTGTCTTGTCGAATAATTGAGGAGTTTTTGGAGAATCAGGTTCAGCTGCAGAAGCGTCGTCGCTATATTTTGATGACAGATCGTCCTCCAGGAAGCTGTGCAATCTGTCCGGCTCGTATGCAGAATTCTTTTTGAATCCTGTATGTGGTCGAGGACCGTCTTTAGAAGAGAATCCAAACTCAATTGCCTCGTCAAATTTCTGCGGCGATGCAAGATATGCTCGTAGCTTCTTTCGAGCCTCAGGGTCTCGATAATGAGCTGCAGAAGGGTCAAGGGGTGGTGTCAGGGGAGAGGGAGAGTTTAAAGGTGCTTGTCTATTGGCAGATATCAACGACAACGCTCGAGCCCGAGACTTCTTCCGCACATGACCAGATGAGCTAACATTGGAGCTGTGCGAGGCGGACGGCGGTTTGGCGGTGGGAGAAGCTGGGCCTTCTCCCAGCCCATTGATAGAGGGTTTCCCAAAAGGTAGCTTATTGACCGACAAGTGACGGCGGAACGATGGCCTCCGGCTTTTGTTTGGAACCGGTATCTCCTCCCGCAGGTTGATGTGGTAATCGTCGAGATATAAACGCAAGTCTAAACTTTCTTCATCGTCAAGCCACCGGAAGCTATCATAGAAAGAATCAGATCGCTTGATGTCTGAGCTCGGTATGCCTCTGTCGTTTTGCCTCGACAGCATACCGGAGAATGATGACTGTCCTTCAGACAACCCAGGACTTGGGAGTGGCGACGGCATCTTGATCTCTTGGGAGGAAACTTTATCGAGTTTATTCGATACTGCTTCTGTCGCCTCGTTGAGAGTGTTTTGTGACTTATACGCCAACTGAAGTTCCTCCTCTGTAAGGTGGCGGCGTTTTATCTTTTCAGGAAGGTTGGCGTAGAATTTTTGCTCCGTTTCAGTGACCCGTGGGCGATCTATGTGCAGGATGGAATCATCCGAAGTAATAGGCCTTTTTTGGTGCTCGTAACTCCCTCTAGGTTTTGGAAGTGGTGAACAAGGGGAGCGAAGTTGGTCTTGTCCGACGCTACCGGGCCGTTGACAATGTCCTAGGTCGGGTGATTGAGCTAGCTGCGACCGCTCGATAGTTGAAAAATACTGTGAAGAATAAGAGTTCAGTACAATGCACTAGATGATATTATTTGTATGCCATAGAGCACTTTTAATAAACAGAACGAGCATGAAGATGTAGATAAGTCATGAAGGGGAAACCCTGGTTCTTAAGGTACGGGAGAGGGGCGGGAATGGTTATGTCTCAATTCAGGAACGAAACAGCAGAGCTAATGCAGAGTTGTCGACTAAAAGGCTCGTGGGGCACGACTCGAATGTCTTGGGTGTATGACGCCTGGTGATTGCTGGTACACAAGCACGTTGGTGCACCGAGCGGCATGGATCATCCAGGAACTGCACGTCTAGGGCGTCGTCACAACGCCTTATGTTAGGGGGGATGTGATTGCTGAGCGAAAGAGAGCACTTTATTGCTTCCTATCCGCTTTGTATCAGGGGGATACGTAGACAAGACATGGGAGGATCGGCCAATGGCTAAGCACTGAGCAGACGAAGTACGTGGAGCCGCCCAAACGGCCACCGTGAGCCAAACCAGACAGGGCAAGGACAGGGCAAGGGTATTGGGCAGTGGCTTCTTTTAGCGATTCCTGATGGTTCCTCGTTCCTCTCGAGGTCCCTGGGTTCCTCAATTTGACGATTAGGCAGCGACTAGCCCCCGGCAGCTGCAAGAGGACCCGTAGGTAGGTACAGTAGGCTCAACCTCGCCAAGTCATATTTTGACCTCGTATCGCAAACTCCATAAACTAAAAGGCATACGTGACGCTTGTCGAAATGCGAAACCTTGTTTCGTTAAAAAAGCAAAGGGCGATGAGGATTGCCATGACATAAGAAATTTGTTTGATCGCATCACTAGCGGCCTCAAACTTTCACCTCCTGCGACTCCCTTATGGTAGTATTGAAGCAGACTGGAAGAAACAAAATATGGGACACGCGGGAAGGGATCCGCAAAACAATGAAAGCCACGAACTTACTTTTCGTTGAATCGTCGGTGGGAGAGCTTCGAATTCTTCTCTCGTAATAATCGTTGATGGTCGATTGTCCGAGGTTGGAGGCTGCACATCAGAAGCTACCCTCAGATGTTTTGAGGCAGTGGAAGCAGCGGCGCTTGGGCTGCGTCGCCATTGAAGAAGGTGACTGCGGGAAGATGATGGACGGCGATCTGCAGTGAGGCCATCGTCGGGAAAGAGGCACTCCGTGTCGATTTCACTGAGCAAGTCATGATATTGCGAGTTGTGTCGGAGATTATCATTATCAGGACGTGTTTCTGAATGGATTCGCAACTCGATCTGCTCCTCTTCTGGCCAAATGCGATAGAAGCTCATACTACACGTTGGATCGTCCTTTGTGCTCGACATATCAGTAGTTGCAATGCTCATAGGTCGAGAAGGAAGTAGAAAGCTGTGATCACCAAGGCCTTGGCTTTGGCCGATAGTGCTGGCCTCCGCAGAATCGCTAGTGACGAGCTTTGTGGGAACACGGCGTTGGCGTTGCGGCTGCAGTGGTGGCTTTGGGCGCTGTAGAGTGTGCATGGTTTCGAAAACGGGTGCATACACATGTGAGGGTTGTGCATGTATGCAGCTCTTGGTGATGTGGCTCGGTTGATTGGGGTAGTGATGCAGTGGTCTAGGATAAAGAGGTTGGGGTAAACTCGCAGAACTTGAGGAAAGAGTCTCATTGTCGAAGAAGCTCATAATATCATCAGGTCGGCCTGGGCCCTGGCTATTAACGCTGCCGCTATCTCTTGGATTCATGCTATTGTCGTCGATAGCCGCCACTGCTCCAGCTCGATTTGGCCATTGATCCTCGTTCCACGTCAGGGTCAAATCCAACGCTGCAATTCCATCACCCTGGCACATGGCGAAGTCAAGTTGAGAGTTCGGTTCTTGCTAAAGCTGCGCAAGTGCGTGGCAGGGTTGTCGAGATTTGGCGACAGGGAGTGGTGATGAGGCCGAAGAGCTACCTACCTTAGTGACTGCTGATCATGAGGCAATCGGAAAGGAACGGCGATGCAAGGTCCACTGCTGTCAAGTTGGTCCCCCGCAGGCACCGTTCCTACACTTCTCGTCCCTTGTCTTGGGATATGATTAACACTCGGTTGACAGTGTCTACCAGTAAACGAGGGTCGATCGAGGTTGAAGGTGCAAGGAGGAGAGTTGCAGTAAACAAAGTGTCGATTTAGGTAGAATTGATCCGAGGGTCAGATCGGTAATTTTACCAGGGAGGTACTATTATTGTTGCTCGTGCTTTCTCGAAATGTTTCAACGGCAAATATCGTCATAGGTGAATGCAATTCCCGAGAACTCGTTGTAAAAGTGCCGTAAATAGAGATCGAAAAAGGGCAAGCACGGCTTCAATTTTGGCTAAGCGGGTACAAGAGCCAAGCCTCAACGAAAAAGTAAGGCACTGTACGGTAGTGTGGACGCGGAATTTTGCCAATTGCTTGAGGTCAACTTGAATTAGCTCTCAGCAACGGTGAGAGAGAGTTAGGGGTGAGAAAATGACCGATACACTGGGAAAATCGACGATGTGACTTTGGCGTTCAAGGTTGGTAGGTAGGTAGGTTGGCGTCGAAATACGTTGTCGAACCTGAAGCTACATATGATACAATAGAAGATGGAAGAAAGAGAGGAAAAGAAGAAGGGGAAGAAGCTCGGTCAACTACGGATACCTACTCCATACATAACATAAATTCTAAGTAATAATATTCCGGAGAGTAAACCAAACCTCAGTCCAAGTGTCGCGCCGTTCCGTGCCGTGCGTCGTGGTGTCGTGTGCTGTATCGTGTTTTAATGGGCGTCAGCTCCGGCCGGTATCAAGGCCAGATTCGTATGGGTCAAGTCCCTTAGTGAACAGGCATGGATGGATACGACCACTTCCTGTCAAGAAATCACGGCGGTGCCTCAGAATATGTCGATGCCCGTCCCATCACCATCAACCTCGATCCCTGTCATTTAGCTTAACGCCGTGCTGGAGGGAACTGGTCCCTGGCAACACCAAACAGTTGGCGAGGTGGGTTCCTGAACGGTGGACCCACCTCCCAAAAGCCAACCCAAAAGTCAATCTGGTTAACCTTTGGGTCTAGCACTACAGCGGAGTCCCAAGTTTCCGGGCACAGAGGTGCAGCTGACCACGCTGCAATCTGCACGGTACCTGACTTGGTTGTTTGTGCTGACATTCATTGAAGCGCCGTGACCGGATTGTCTCGAATAGGTACCGGTATCACTAAGGCTTAAGCCAAGAGAAATCGCACTGGAGTGGGACTTCAGTCTGAGGGCCTCAATCAAGTGAATTAGGGTGAGGCCGTTGTTCTACCCCTGAGTTGGTTTAGTTCATTTCTAGGCGCCAAAGTCTATGAGCTTGAAGACCGCAATTCATCGGACTTCTTCCATCACCTCCACAATTGAGTAAAGCAAGACCGTCTGCACGACGGGAGGGTCACACCTGAAGCGACCTAACAAAGCAAACATCTGCAGATCCACGTTTCTTGGTTCCATTATGAGATGTCTAGACGTGTTCAGCTAAGTTTCCGACACGCACCGCACATCATATCATGTGTTGTTATCATATCGGCGGCGAATAATGACAATAATAGTCAGCATAACTGATGAACAACTCATTGATGCCAGGGTAACCTTACCACCTCAACTCTACATATGATAAGAGTTAATGAAACCCAATAATTGTTTATTATTAGGTGCCCCGCGTCACACTCTGGGTAGACTTCGGCTTCTTGCTACCGATCAATATAACTTCTCGCTCTATCCACCTTATTTCCAGCTTTCAAACCCATCAACCCCACAAGGGACCAAGTGAAATCACAATCACCTGCCTGCTCAAAGATATTGATAGTGCTCATCACTTCCAGACACTTCTTAGCTCATCCAAGTGACAGATTCCCATGCAACGCTATCATACTGCAGCGTACCAGGGCTGATATCTGACAAGCAGGGTTCTTTGCTGTTCAATCTGTCTAAGCGACATGCAATGCCATCACAAGCCAGCTCACTCACAATGAGAACCCTTGAAGCACTCCGCCAGATTGGCTTTAATCCCACCAACCAGCCATATCGCTTTGGGGAATCTGACCCGAGTTTGTAGTATTTATTCTGAAGATCTCTCGGAGAGCCCGTTGGTAGTCCAACAATATGACAGGCTGATCTGTAGAAATCTTGCTCAACTAAACAACAAGCCCCTGGAACAAACGTCTGCTGTGCCGCATTCAACCCTGATTTTCGCTTGAACCAGAGACCAACTATCAACGACGTTGTCTCTTGACTCTCTTCTCTGACTTCTGTCCCTGGTAGCATTCGGGAGCCCCGTCAAGGCGGTATTCTTTGAGTCTGTTAAGGGGTTCGGCATTTACGGACCTGGATCCTACGAATCCTAAAATCCTGCTACCAATGATGTTGGTGAAGCGAGTGCACGTTGTTGTGCAAACTCTCGGAATTGAATTTGCCCTAGGTTGCGCAAAGTGTCCACAGATATAGTATACAGTTTCAACCCACAGCAGTGCAACAGACACAGGGCCCTTATACGAAGTACAGTGGTTTGCGAGTGCAAGCATTGCCGTATTTGTGATTCCTGAGCTCTTGGCTGTATCGAACACTTCTTTTAAGTTTCGGGAATTTTCCATCTTGATCTCGTGAGCTTTGTACCTGATCCAGGATGCATGGATCTTGTAGAGGTCCCGGACCTGTCGGCAGTTACCACTTACAAAACTCACGCATAGTTAATGTCATATTGGAGTCAAAGTACTACTCGCGTCCATGTTAGTCCGCGGAATATGTTTCCCCCACAGTTGAGAGACTCTTGACCTTAGGAAGACTCGGTCTCGTCGTCTCGGGTTGCGCGGCTTGTAGGATTCACCCTAGAAGAAAGATGACGAGGTCCAGGTTTCGATCACGGATCAAACACCATATAGGTACTAGAAAAATGATGCGGTGTAGGGAATTATGGAGTATGTTTCTGTCGACAAGAACATTGTAGTCTGCTAGTTGTACTGCATCTACCTGAAACTGTTTGGCGGAGTGTGGATCACGGAGTGCGAAGCACAGACGATGCGATGCAAGCTTCAGGCTTCGCTTCTAAGCGCCACAACATGCGGTCTGGTTCTGTCGTGCATATGAGGTCCATAATAAACGTGCCCTGAGAGGTCTGTGGTGGAAGAATGGCTCAACCTTCTGTTAGTAGGACCAACTATGGTTCCTTACGAGGTGCACCAGTGTCCGATGAGGTCCTATCGCGGAGTGGAACAGGGTGTTCCCGATGTGTCAGATAGAAAGCAAGGTCTAGCTTCTATACAAAATGCCGTCGTGGGAAAGGAACAGGGGACTCTCAAAATGGTTCAGACGAGAATGGTGGAAGATGTTTCGTTGTTTTAGTCAAAGGGCTCAGATTTAGCATTGACTGGATCTTGCGGACTCTCGACCGTAACCCCCATGCCTGAACCCATACAATAGCACAAGAAATTACGGGATTTCATTCTAGTGAGCATTTGGTAAGATAATTTTTGGGCTCAAGATATGTTTTCAGTTCAACTCAGTCATGAATTCATTGGTAAAGAATTAGATGGGAATTGCTGCCAGTATACTTGCTATCTATTGATTAAATGGTTTTGTTTATGGCAAGATATTAAGGTTGAATCAAGACACGTGCATTGATCATAACTAGACGCGTCGTGTCGTTCATTGGTCAAAACACGGTCATTTTCAGCTTTCGCATCCACTCATAGAGAACTCTCGACCAATGGTTGAGCTTACAGGACGACATATTTGGCTTCAGCCTCGAGGAAGCCTCAGCCTTTCTGACCTCAGTCACCATTCGGCTTCTTATTAAGACTCTCTCTCTTGACTTAAACTGTTGGTCATCCCGGAACAGGTGAAAACTATAACTGAATCATAATATTTTGACTCACCGCGTTTGTTATTTTGATGTAAAACTTTCCCTTCTTACCATACATTGTTTTTTTGTGTTTTTTTTTATTTATTTTTTTTAAAAAAAAACATTCTTTCTTGATACCCCTTACTACCACCGATGACATCGGAAAAGATGCCGCTCATGCTCGATAATCCCATGCCCGTGGAACTCAACGATGTAGATGACCTTTTCGGCGATGGTGTTGGTCTGTCTTTGCCCGTAAGGGCGCAGAGCAAGCAGCTTCAACAAAGAATGGATGATATCAGGATTCGGGGGTGCTGCCAGTCAGAATATCCAGCTCTTCTGCACTCATAGACGATCTTACTAATACTCGATAGAACAGTGGCGTGGTCAAGGACGGGCACAATTGCCAACATCACACCTGACGGCCAGAACCTTGAACTTCGCTTTCTGCGACGCTCCCCAGAAGATGGCTCCTGGGACCTCAGTGAGCCCACCACATGCCCCTTTGTCAAAGGCCTCCCAACCATTCCTATCGTTCACTTGGTATGGGCCGGCACCAGTAGTCCAGACCTAGCGGTGATCGATGCCGTTGGTCGTGTTACTATTGTCAGCTTCTCCATCTCACTAAACCATCCTTTCCCTCAGCGAAAATGGGACGCTGACCCAACGGACGATGCACACACCGTTGTTGGTGCTTACTGGCTCAATGTCACTCCTCCAAACCAGCAGGTAGGTGCCGTTTGATAATATTGTGTGCTGTTTCTGACTTTTGGCAGTCATCATACAATGTCATGTATGGGCCAGCTACAAAACATGGCAATGGTTATACCTACGAAAGTTCCTTCGTTCACGCTGGAGGTCCATCACATCCCAGCCCAGCCAAGAGCGCTCTGCTCACTATCACAACGCATGGCGTTCTCAGGATGTTTTGGTCGCAAAACACCAATCGACTTGAGGAGACCACCACGGAGCTTGAAAGTATAAGCGCTTCTGATGAGCTTATTACACATGCATCGTTTGCATCCGAAAAGAGTATGTATCAAATTGATCGAACTAATTTGTGTGTGTGTGTGTGTGTTACTAACAGTTGGCAGAGTACCTTCTTCTCGCAGTTGCTACAACTTCAAAGCAGCTGAAGCTGATCAAAATTGAGATACAATGGGGTCAAGCATCGCAAGCGGACAAGGCGACTGGTCGGCCCGCGGGAAACCTAAGCCCTTCTCTAGTTGAGAAACATTTAGCAACCACAAATTGGCTTCAAGGCGGGCCTGGTGATTCAATTCTCAACACATCCATGATCGAGCTCTCTCACTTGGAGGTTCTTCCTTCTGTTATTGATAACACGGGCAAGAACACCACGCCACCTATGGTTGTCGCGGTACGGTCACGTACTCCTACTGAGAGCTCGTACCAAGGAAGCCAGAGTATTGTTGATCGATGGGAAGCTCTCGAGCAAAAGCAGAATCTGCCATCAGCCTATGAGCAGCTCGGAAGTCGACGGAACAGCATATCTTCTGAGCTACCTGCGGTGACACAGCTACAGAAGATTGCTCCTGTTACTGCCAACAAGGTTGTAGTTACGTTCCAAACTACCAGCTTTGGCAAAATCTTGGTGCTGGCTTTTGCAGATGGCACTGTGGAATACCGTGACCGACTGACGTTCGAAGAATTATATACAACTCAGGAGTTGAACAAGGTTATGAACCTTCGACAAATTGGCTGGACGTTTACAGATGAAGGGCCATGTAAGTATATGTATTTCAGAAGATTGACCCTGTCTCACAATAGTTATAGGCCAGCAAGTTGCATTTTCCCCTACCTATTGTTCTATGGTACAAATGGGGGAAGATGGAAAGATCAAATGGAACAAACTACACTACCCTATGGGTGATATTGGAAACTCTATGCAGGATTGTATGTCAATGATGAGAGCATCCAGGCGAGTTGCTAACCAAGTGCAGCTCAATATTGTGGCAGCATTGCGGCCTTGACTGTGACCGCAGCACTTTCCATGTTCTACCAGAATAACTATGATGATCTACTTGCCATTGTACGGCCATTTACGACCAAAAAGAGTATGTCAGTCTTTATTATCATCCGTGCTCCAGCTTACAATGAATAGGGTTTGTCCAAGACTTGGTCACCGAACTTATCCGAATTCTCAAGATCCAGATTGATTACTCTGAAGATACCCATCATGACTCGCTCGTAAGGAATGGATCTCTACAGTACTGCCTTAGTATCATGAACGCACTCGGATTCCGTGGAGACTTTCATCCTCGGTCCTTCCAGGGCAAGTTCTCGATGTTATTTCTGAATGTGCGGAACGTGGTAGTCCTTATCACAATTGCCAGCAATACACCTGTCACAGTCAGGGAAAAGCTGAGCCCCCTTGATGATCCTGGTAAGTTGCACTTCATGCTCCTGTGGTATGTTTCTATTTGCTCACACCATTGCAGAAGTCATAGAGACACTTGTAGGTTGTGCAAAATGGGCGCTCGATCTGATCGCTTGGCTCATGGATTGTCTCTTCGAGCTCATGAGCGATAATCATTTCCAAGAGCTCTTGACTCCCAAACGCTTTCATGAGCTTGCTCCTTATCTTCATGAGAAGAACAACGTCGCTTTTCATTTCTTAATGAGCTCCTCCAGTCGGGGATTCCTTTCAGCAATTTGCCGCAGATTGGCACACTTAGAAGCCTTAAGCAGTAGAGCTATCGAGTTCTATCGGAGACAATCGGCGGTTGTCGAGGGTGCGGTTGGTGGTCGAGCAACTCCTCAGCTACAACATGCATACCAGGCAATGCAACAGGTTACATCCTCAGCACTCGTCAAAGTGTCTGAAGTTGAGACTCTTCTCACGGGGCTGAGCAATGAGATCCGACAAGCCTATTCAGTCTTCCTTCCATCCATCGCCAAAAACCAGCATAACCAACCGCAGGGAAAGCAATTGGATATGGCGATGAAGGCTGCTCGCGTTCAAATGGAACTCTCCATTCTCCTCTCAGCTGCGCCCCCTTCGCCATTCCTTCAGATCATCAAGAAGTTTTTCAACACAGACTTGCCAGCTTTTCGAGATACTGTAGATCCAGGCCGGTTGTTCTTTGCAAATTACGATCTTCTCGAAGTCCAGGATGACGAACATAGCTTGGCGGCGAAGAAGGCGCGCGGCATGGTGTATGTGGATGTGTTCAAACGCATGCAGATCACACCCTCCCCCGATAAACAGTGGAGACGGTGCTCAAGATGTACTGCGGTTATGGAGGATGTATTTGGGAGTCGATCTGGATTTACTTTTGTTCTGGGACAGCAACGCAAGTGCTCTTGTGGAGGACAATGGACATTGCTTCCCAAGGGGTACGTTGCGTGAGATTTTGATGGTTTGAAGGCGTATATAGCAGTAATTTGGATTAAACGTGGGGGTCAAGTGGCAGTATTAGGCTCTATGTGGTGTTACAACAGCAAATCACGATACGATCATGCTTCTTACAACGACCAGTGCCCTGATCTTGTATAAACGGTGTATTGATCCATCCCATCAAGGTCTCACTCAATATAATCATCTAGCACAAGATTTACAGATCCTATAATAGCCTGTTTCAGCATGAAGACTCTCCCACCTCCCGGGTTCCTGGAGTTGCCACCAGTCACAGGTTGGTGCGAGCTGGGTACTGGCTAGATTGGATCGAAAGTCTCGGCGATTTTGGGAACCGTTGATCGAGGTTATCATGTCTCACACTGACAAGGGCAACGGGCTTCATTACCGGCCCAAGAGAATCAACCAAAGGCACGCAACTCAATTCTAGGCTTAACTCCTGGACGATACAAGTCAATTATCAAAACTGACAATGTATCAGGATTCGTTGGTGGTTCAGTGCGATACTTCAACTATTCACTAATAGCGTTGTGCTTGAGCAATATACATACCCTACACACAGCCTTCACAAGTTCGAGAGAGGCAACCTAATCCCCAGACACTGAGGGAGATTACGATGTGATGGCGCCAGAATTTACGTCGTCGAAACAGCAACGATAGCGCCGTTGCGGTTTCAACGCTCCAGGTCACAACGAAGGAGTGTGACTAGCAGATCGATTAGCATGAGACCATGAGCCGCCTAAAGCGCCACCTAATTTCGAGTCAATGGGGGAAGGTCGGCAGTTGCATTTGCTTTTAATATTGGTATAGTTCCATCGTATCCTTGTGTGATAGTGGAAGCTTCGTCGTGTGGTGTAAGATCGGCAGTTTACCGTGGTATTAGCTGGAGGCGAGTGTTCTAAAGAAACTCTCTGTTACGATGGTAACCTGAAGTTACGTGGTACACTTTCATGACAATGCGCGTAGCTTAGACTGTGGATGGAGAGTTTTGTGTTTGCTGCATGACAGACCTCCTCTCTTTCGATTGTGTGAGATGGAGT
This sequence comes from Fusarium algeriense, assembly GCA_002982035.1. Lineage (NCBI taxonomy): Eukaryota > Fungi > Ascomycota > Sordariomycetes > Hypocreales > Nectriaceae > Fusarium > Fusarium algeriense. Next base: position 20,901 of record PVPY01000408.1, on the reverse strand, counting down.
GGTCTATGCAACAGTTAACGGATGAACTAATCATGACTCGACGAGCCTGTGGCTTGATTACGATAGGGTGTCTAGAGAAGAACATAATACGAAATCATCCTGGGTTTACCGATACTGTAGGCTCAGCATCGTTCGATTCTATTCTCCGGCTTGACTGCCGGATCCTCGCCTGTCATAATCATAGAGTTTCAGTCGGCAATAGACAGATCACAAAGAAAGGGCCCTGAAAAAGAAAGGTGTCATTTTCTACAACACGAGAATACGGCAGGGAAACACCTTGCCATAGATTTATCCATTAGGTATCTTCAAATCAGAGTTGAAAGCCTGGAGCAACCAACAAAACTTAGCTCAAGTCACAATCTTCACCGCTTGTTTGCTGCACTACACTGGGGTAAAGTATGTAAGTTATATCGTAGGTACGGAGTAAAATAAAATAAACGCCAGCGGAAGATATCAAAGCTCTGATGTTTCCTATGACCTATACCTCTTCTTTCAGTTTTGTCTATCAGCGTATTAGACTCCCTGCCGAGCACGTGAAGCGCTAGACAAGGGGTATTTCACAACCCCTGGGCTATGAGGCGGTAGAGCTGAAGCAGTTACTAGGGATCAAGGTTATGTTGATATTACACAAGCGACTTGATTAACAATTATAGCAACGACTGCAATGCTGCATCCGCATGTTTAAATGCTTATTACGTAGAATAAGGAAAGAAGGAGAAAAAGGAATTTTACCTGGTGACAAGCGGCTACTTGCATATGCATAGAATCATGGAACGTTTCGATAGCCGCCGCCATGATATAATGGTAACACAATTACGCGCTGTCGTGGAACAATGCCTTTTTGAAAGAAGGTGGCCGAGGAACATGATCCCTGAACTTCTATGTTTATTAACCTTGTTTTAGCCATGCTCATGCCTGTGTCGACCACTACCTGAGGCATTGATCACAGATTGGTCCATCATAGATCGCTCTCGTCCGTTTTATTGTGAATGCTCAAGCAGATGAGATGAAGAAAAGGGACTTTGACCCATTCCGCCATCTATAGTCCGTGCAGGATAAGATATCTTTAGCAGAACTGTGCGGCCTGTGCCACATCATGCTAATGGGATTGTCCATTTAAAGCGATCGGCGGATAATATCTGGAAGGTAACATCATAGCCATCCACGCCAAGAGTTTCGATGGCCCAAAATGGTCTGAACATGCCGCTCTTTGCAATCAATCGAATCTGGCCCATCACCTTAATACCCCTGAACGGTTTGGTCATGGTAGCGCCCAGGTTTTGGCGCTAGCGCAGGTACTCTACAGCAAATCTAACCATCTTTGCCTTTGTCACCAGAAAGAACCCCTGGTCGTTTAATTGCAATTGGTTGATTAGCCCACTCACGTTCTTCAGGCACATATTATCGTTCCTTGCATAGCAGTCTTTGACTGGTTCCTCTTTTGTTAATTACAATCCAATGTGATGAAAGACGTCAAAGGTCAAGCCCAGCTCTGCTTTCAAGCCCAACCATTCCTTTTGTCCCTCTTCCGAGATCCAATTCGCCCCTCACATAGGAGATCAGCAAACTAGCCAGCGCAAGAGCTTCTGACCAAACATAAGGCCTTGTGGGGAGTTTACGCTTGCGGATCAGGGGTGCGATCCCTTTTTGGTAGTGAGAGCTAAGCTAACAAAGCTGTAATCATTGGACCCCTGACCTTAGCCTAGACTATTGTGCATGGCCCCCAGCCATCGTTGCAATTCTCCTCTCTCTAGTTGCTGGGCTTGTTTTCCATCCATTCTTGCTCCCTTCGCTTCGTCCCAGGGGCCGAATCTCTCTTTTTCCTCCCTCACACGTTGGTGATTGAGGCCTTATTCCGGTGATAAGACATCAGTATTGCTACTACTACGACTGTACTATACTACCTGAACCTCACTATCGCTTGCTGGTGGCCCCTGGGTCAGCCGTCGATAGGTCGTCGCTTCACTCGTCACACACCCCACTCCCATCTTCCCTTTCACACCTCCTCCTATCACGCACACACACCAGCTTCACCCTCTTACCGCCGCGGCTCTACTACCCAAGACCTCACGAACCGTATAGTACGGTACCTTTGGGTGGCTCGTAGCGAGGGCCGGTATATCTTCCAAATATGGAACCTGCCCTGGCCTCCGCTCCTGGGTCTGGAGTAACGGAGCCTTCTGCGACTTCTGATACTCGTTCTGATACCAAGACACCTCCTGTCAAGGTCCCATCTGCAACATCTGCTACAGCTTCTTTTGTCCCTGCCGATAACTCTACTCCATTATCCTCACCATCAGCCCACCCGCTTCAACTGCAAAAAGAGTCGCATCCACCTTCCCCGAAATCCTCTCCCGCACACGCTCGATCTCAGACGGTAGACGTCCTACCCGGCTCGTCCTCCGTCTCCTGCTCTGTTGCGTCGCTTTCCGGTTCCGTTCAGTCTCCTTCCAGAGGGCCAATTAAGCGCAAACCTCTGTCATCCTCGGCATCAGCATTGGCATTGCGATACTCTGCGTCGGGATCTCCGTTGCCGTCACCTCTGGACCTTGGAAAGCCGAGCCAGAGATTCGCGAGACCTTGTTCAGTCGACAGTCCGACCCTCTACGAATTCTCTCCCGCACAACGCGCCGCACCACCAGCTGCCCCGTGAGTCCTTTTCTTAATTCAATTCTTTGTCCCTTTGTGTCCATGTCTTACACGGCCAACTGGACTTCCCCTCACTTCCCTTTCAGAATCTGCGACTAACGGGAATTCCTCTGGTAGAGCTCCCGACGCAAACCTGGCGTCCCTTGCCGCGACAACCCCTGGATCACAAAACATTCCAGGACACAGCCCTACCATCTCAAGTTCAGACTTCTCTGACGTCCTGGATGGGTATGATGATTTGATATCCTACTCAAAGTCAGATTCTGCACCAGACGTTACCTCCGAGACCATCCTTGATGGGAACGATAGCGACGACGACAAGGTCCAGAAGATTATTCCGAGAGACAAAGAAACTACCATTGTTCCTGAAACTGCCGAACCAACCGACCGCTCTGAAACAGAGGTTCAAGGAACCCGATCGCCTGCATCCGACAATACTATATCAGACCAGACTCTTGCTCCCGCCCCCATGTTTGCTCCAAAGCCAACACCACCACATCTCAAACTCGACAAGGTCACAATCGACGTTGCGAACTACGACACACCACCGGATGAACCACATTCCCCATCGGGTCAAGGAACACCACAACTCAACAAGCCATTACCCAAGTCGCCGAGCCAGAATTCACCATTTGCTTCTCTCTTCAACTGGGCGGCACCATCACCATCGCCCTCTGCGACGGAATTTTCGTCCACATCATCGCCGATATCCCCTTCAAAACGCGGCGCGGCCAATGATACCCCCTATTCTACGGTTAGCAACCCTTATTATGACATCCGCGGAGATTCCTCAAGCGTGACAGACTTCTCGAGCTCTCGTAACTCATACTCATCGGTTTCACAGTCCCCTGCTTACGCGCAAATCGACGAAATGGAAGATGAATTAAAGGCCATCAGCGCCGAGCTGGCAAGCTCAATCCGGCGCGAGATGGATCTGGAAGACCTGGTTGACCGGCTCCAGGAACAAATCAATAACCCTCAAGCCCCTGGTAAGAGGTCAAGCGATTATTACTCCGACTCGGGTTATAGTTCGGCAAAGATGAGTGAGGCCGAACCGAGTCGAGAGGAACTTGAGAAGATTCAACGGAGGGCCGAACAAGAGAAGGCCTCGATAAGGTTAGAACTCACAAACAAGCTTCAGGATGAGAGGGGGAAACGAAAAGCGCTCGACCATCAGATTAAAGAGCTTGCCGAAAAAGCATCACAAATCGACCTGGCGCAATTAAATAACCAGGATGCCAGTGGTCGACTTAGAGATCTCGAGACCACCTGTGGCGACCTCAGGAGGCGATTGTCTGAGGAGCGGGTGGTTAAGAACAATTTTGAGGACCTCATTAATGCCATCAGGGGAGAGCTCCACGAGGCCACCAGTGAGCGAGACAACCTCCGCGATGAAGTTGTTCCTCAACTGAGGGCTCGTGTCGAGGGTCTCGAGATAGAAGCTGCCGAGTACTCGAACTTGACCTATGAGTCCTCCAAAATGCAGCAAGAGCTTCAGATGCTCAGGAAAGAATACGACAACTTACGAGGCTCATCGAGATCTGGCTCCCCGACACCTTCGCTCAACCGCATGTCTCGCGCCATGTCTGGCGGCTTCGGTGGTGGCCTTGCCCGATCAAACTCAGTTGCGACGGGTTCGTTCCGTGGCCAACGACCTTCAGGTCTATCAAGGTCTAACAGCGTTAAAAACCTGCAAAACGAGTCCAGAGAGTCGCTCTCTGAGAGATTGAAGGACGTTGAGGCCCAGAGAGACGCTCTCCACAAAGCATTGAAAAATCTCCTTGACCGACAGGAGTTCCAGAACCGCGAAAACGAAAAGAAGATCCGAATGTTACAGAACGAGCGAGAGAGGCTCCTCTCAGCATCTCCACGTAAGGCCGGGTTTGAAAGAGAAATTTCTAACCTGCGCACCGAGATCAACGTTCTTCGTCGCCGGGCTGAAGATGCGCTTGAGCAGAAATGGCAGGTCGAAAGTGGGCTGGGCGGACTGAAGATGGACTTGGACAAGGCTGAAGAGGAGATCTCTCTGCTTCGGAACTTGCTCAAGGAGAAGGATATTCTTATTCCAGAATCATTCGCCCGCTCAAGTGGCTCCAGCAGCGCTAGCAGCTCGTTTGGTAACTTGGGCACGCCAGTGACATCCGAGTCACTTGCCAAGGCATACGATGAGCTCAAGGCTGCTTATGCCGAATCACTTGAGCGAATTAAGCAGCTGGAGCATGAGACTGTCGGTGACGAGAAGACTCAGCTTGCTGTTGAGCGACTAGAGCGCACTCTATCCATTGCTGTTTCTGAACGCGATGCTGCCCAACACGAAGTCGAGAATCTCAGAAAGCAGTATGAGACGATGAGTGAATATGAGGTCAAGACCATCGAAAGCGAGCGCGCTCTCGCCGACGAGCTTAACGACTCAGCTCGTCGAGTTGGAGAGCTTGCAACACAGGTTCAACAACAACTTGCGGCAAATGCTCAGCTTCGTGAGCGCCTCTCTAATGCTGTTCTTCGAGGCGACAACGATCGCAAGGCCAACTCGGACCGCATTGCTGACCTACAAGTCCGCCTGAAGTCTATGGAAGAGCAACTTATTGCTGCTCAGTCAGCATCTGAAGATCGTGTCAACCGCCACGAAGAGGAGATTGCAGCTATCCGCGAAGCGCACAATGCCCAGCTTCAGCGCATGAGCAACAACACCGGTCTCAGCGGCCCCCGATCCCCTAACTTCCAGGCTAACCGCAAGCCTTCACTCCTCAGCCCCCTGTCGCCACGATTCCCTGGCGCCTTGCGATCCCCTCGCCTACCCGAGAAATCCTTTGAGGATGCCGCCCAGATGGAGGTGCTCCGCAACCGCATTGCTGAGTTGGAGAAGGCACTTGAGGACGCTGAGCAAGAGATGCAAGACGTCGTGGCCAAGATGAGCACAGCTCAGATTGAGGTGCTCAATCTTCAGGACGAGCGAGAGGCTGCTGTTCGCGAGACACGACGTCTGCAGAAGCTTCTTGAGCAGGAGCAAATGAAATCATTTGAGGATAGATTCAAGACGCTTGGTGGCAACGTCTGAAAAAGAAGGAATATGAGTAGTTCAAGACCACATTGATTGGAGTATCATGATGGGAGCACCTTTCACGGCTGGTGCCCATGTTGCATTTAGCGAGACGGAGTTGTCTGATTTTAACCCTCATCATTATTTGGTAATGATTCCCAGCGACCAGGAAACAAAGGCTTGGATACGCATTCTGCACTGACTCTGAAGAGTCTCGGAGTACTCTATTGGGTACCTGTCATCGCGCTCACATACGCATGCATTGGAAAAGGAGCACTTGGGAAACATTTGTGTGATTAGTTGATACTTGGTTTGCATCGAACACGGACCGCAGAAGGACGTGTTCCATTGAGTATATAATGTTTTGTATTCTCGTTTGGGTACCGGATTGCGAGATATACTTGCAATCCGTTGGTTTGTAAGATATTGGAATGGATAACCAGCCAAGTCACCCTTTGTATATCAATCGAGGTTAATCATAATGCATATTCAAGTATGTCAAATATGTGATCAAAGGTTGCGCTCCTTTACCTTGGGAGGTAGATGAGACCTTAATTAATGTATGGTAAGTGGCAAAAAATAAATTGGTTAAGGAGCAAACTAACTTTACCCTAAATTATTTTATCACCTAATATTAGGCAAGTTATGTTTTCCGATATCCAATAGGCAGACAAGGCGGTTTCCTTTAAAGCTGGGCTATCTTCAAACGTGTTTGGAAGTTTACTCTATGCCATCGTGGTTGCATTCTGTTGAGGCCATGTACAAACCGATCTGGAAGTTGCCACGCACAATGCCAACTCGTTCATAAAGTATCTCTCACATCCTAGAAGAAATAAAAGACTGAAGCCTTGTTCCTTCCAACTCTTTAAATTGTGTACACGATAATATTGCAAGCTAAGCATTTTCACAATCTTCTACCATCACCACTATCCCAAGCCATGAGCATCGCTATCAAGCTTGACTGAACGGAATGATCTCGTTCAAGCATCACGCCCTCTACTGGGTCTTGTCGCTCTTAACAATTCCTCTTACCAACCTCCGGAAGCTTCTCCTTGGCCGTGGACTCTTCCCGATCTATATTGACGATATTGATTTCGCGACAACGTGCCTCACACTCTATGCTCTCGTGCACTTCGTTGTAATCGAACTTCAAGATATTCAGCGACGAGCGGAGGAATCCGGGACGAAGTTTAGCGGCAATATCAAGGCAGCTGAACTTGAAAAGCCTGTAGAGGATACCAGTATCACGAAGGAAGTTGAATCCAGAAACGGCAACTTGAAAGGAGCGAAAACAAAAAAAAGCCGGAAGAAATCCACCGCAGGTGCCAATGGCAAGCTTCGAGCTGTTCATTTTGAGAAGGAGTCGACTCCTCAGAATGGGAATGCGAAGCTGTCTAACGAGAATAGGACCCATCAAAACCTAACAGTGGTACGGCTCCGGAAGAAACCTACTGAACGATTCACCCATACACAGCAAACCTTTTTCTCCTTTGTGTTCAAACACCATGATGCTCTGTACTATATGTCTCTGACACTTCTGTTCACCCGTGCACAACCTCTGCCTGGATTCGGCGAGAGTGTTGGAAATGGCCATGTGCAGTTAGTTGGCCGAGTACTCACGAACTTTATAGCGATAGGGACTCTGGAATCAATCAGACATCGTGTGAGTAGCTACTGTACCTGGCAGAGTATACCAGTCAAGCTTTTTCCTACGCTAATTGTTTTTTTCTAGCGCTGGGATATTGAAGTATGTGGCATGGCAATGTTCTCCTACTGCTGTATATTATGCAACGAAGGACCAGGCCCTTGGGCCTCGACTTTAATGGGATTCTGTGGCCTGGTGACCATGGGAATTCTTATGGAGTGCTCCCTTTACATGAAACTGCAATACTGGCCCTGGTGGCCTGGGGTGTGGTTCGCCGATAGCCTCACTGCTTCCGAAATCTTCGTTCGTATTTGGTTACTTGTGCCACTCATTGACGTTGCTGAAACTGTAAGTTCGCGAGAGGCTAAAAACATAGTTAACCAAGGGACAGGTCCTCTACGCTATTGCTTCCAAAACCCATGTTGAATGGTACAAGAAGAGACTGAAGCTTATGCAGAGACCCCTTTAGTACACGCGGGTTTGTCATAAGATTCTTGTCATGGCTTTGGCCTGGCTTCTTTTTTATGCAACTACGATGGCTTTCTGGCAGCCACAGACTTGGAGCAAAACGATCGGGGAGCCTTCATTTGGCATAGAGACATTTATTGGGACGATGAAGAAAGGGGAAACCATAAGCCTTTTCTAGGAAACTGCAACCTGCCCCATTGATGAGTTGACTAGCGAGTGGGAACTCTAGAAGCGTTCATAAAGATGCATATCAGGAGGTATCATCACTATTGAGACAGAGTCTTGATACAGCGTATGCAGCTCCTTTTTGTAGAAATTTATAAGAAAGAAAGCTTGCAGGTACTACACCGGTGTTCGATTACATGTAACAGCCCTGAGTGAAACAAAACTAAGTATGCGGCCGAAGCCAGATTTTGTGAAAGACAAAAAGTTCTATAAAATTACATAAATTTCATCTTAAAGATTACCGGATATTAGAGAATATAATCCAAAGTATCATAAACTTCATAAAGATTATCCAGGCTTGCGTCCGGTATCACTTTTCTCCCCTTGTCTGGCTAGGCTTAGTTACAAATTCAGACAGGCAGACAGGTCTCTGCATGTGAACAGGAGCGAGAAGTGAGAGTCGGACTACATGGACTATTATCTCTGATAAGATCGAATAGTATCTGATTTAAATTTTACTAAATGATATTGCTATTATCAATATCTTGCTGAGTTCCGCTGCGTTGAGAACTTTCATATGCTGTTGATTCTTGACATGTCAACTTCACCTTTTGAGGGGCAGTATAATGATCAAATGATATAATTATCATACCCACAATCTCATTTATATTCATATGCTTTATCTCGTCATCAAGTCTGAGGAGACGCCCAACAAATTCCGTCATCTAACTCGACAAAGCCCATGATACCCTCAGGGTGTCAGATAACAAGACTCTGAATCAGACGGCCAGAAATAATTGGTTAAAGAAACTGTTACTATGCTGGAATCATCCTAAATTACACTAATCTTGTCTAATTATTTTATCATTTAGGATCTAGGTCCTTAAGTTTTGCGCCATTCCCTAGGGTGTCCGGGTGCCAACAGACTGAACAGCATAGCATGATGACGAGATGCGACATATCGAATATCACTTCACAATAAGAAACGTGAGTAACATGAATGAAGCCACTTTTCAATGACTGTCGAGATGTGATATGACGAACTCTGAGCTTTGACGACTGTGTTCGCTCACCGGAGATCTATTGAAGCTGGGCGTCCAAGATGAGACCCCCACCCCTGGCTGGACCAATCAAGTAGGAAGTGCTTATCAGAGACCATGGGTGAGCTTCAGCTCAGTGGCTAAGAGTAAGTTTCGTCATGCGTGACGGTTTGACTCGAGTTGATGTTTTCTTTGCTTTTTATACAAGAGAAGCAGGTCGAGTTATGTTATTTATACTCCGGATGAGCGGAGAGCTATGAGAGGCAGTGTGGAGGAGTGTAGGAGGATGAGTTCCTTGCGCAGCATCAAGCTGCATCTGTGCCGGAAACCAGAGGCAAATAGATCTACATTACATGTAAGCATTCAGGGGCAGGCTGGGGTATGGTGTATGCCTTATCAGAAGGAAGATCTGGGGTTTTATAGCGACTGATACAGGAAGTTTTTGCCATTTGTCGTAAGTTTTACATGAGCTTTTGAGAAAGTGAAGCGAGATATCGTAGCAGTGAGGGAAGTCTGATGCCACCGCGATGGAGGACCGATATGTGTTCCTGCATATCGAAGCCTTGTCAAGGCTAGAACTGGATAGGTTTGCGATGAATTCCCTATGAGATGACGTGGTAAGGTCGAATAGGATTGGAAGGTTCATAGAAGGGGACTGAGTAAAAGAGGAAAGTTTAAGTGAGCATGGCCATGAATGAAGTTGCAGTAGAAGTGCGCCCGTAGTAATAGTATATGCCTTCTTCTGCGGGCAATCCATCTTGGTGCTCATTCACAATACAATTGAAATGAAGGCTGGTGATGAGGATAGGTAGTGTGAGAGTGAGAAGAGAGTGGCGAGGTTTAACTAAGGATAACTCTACCGCAAATCGACAAGCGCCCGCTGGATTGGACCGTCTTGTCTGGGGTGACCCCCACTGTAAGGCAATTAACAGAATAATTGAGCCGCCGAATGCTATTATTCGTAGAAGTAACTGTACCAGTTATTCTATCAGCTCAGACTCTAGCTCAGAGTCGAATTGCCTCGCCCCGAAAAAACGTCACAGTGTACCGGTTGTCTCAAGACCCTTTTCGCGCGTCGTCCATATTTTCCCTCTTAACCAAAAGCCCACAGAGTCAGACTAGATAATACGATACTCTAAACTCGGTATATTACGTCGCCCCAGGGGTTGCACAGCCAAGCTCACCTCCAGGGATTCCTTATCTCTCCCGCCTGAACCGGAATCGCGCCCTTTTTCTCTCACATTCTCAATCTCAGGCGTGCACACTCTCAACACCAATTGCACCCCCTGCCTGGATCTCTTATCTTTTGAGTCTCCTCTCTTCTTCCTACATTACTGTTGGCCCAGCATGTCACTATCACTTCCGCTGTCACGCTGTGCAACCTCCTTGACCTTGTCACATCACCCTTCCTTATCGACGTTGGCATTTCTATTTCTATATCACTCCTCCCAAGTCAGAACCGGCGTCATGGCTATGGGAGGCGATGGTGATGCTCGAGGAGCAACGCAACTCCAGTATAACGGTACAGGCGCAACAGGTGCGAATCCGCTCAATATGGATGTCAATATCTGGTACGAGGTGAGTTGTCTATCTCCATCTCTCATTCTCTCCCACTTGACCCTTACTCTGTTCACTTTCTATTCTCTTAAACTCTCAGTCTTCTCACCTTTCTCTCATTCAAAAACGAGTCTGAGAAAGTCCTGTGAGACAGGCAGCGGGTCACGTTGAATAGTGGCCCCTCCAATATCTTGAACGCCCGCAAGCTGACATTTTGCGCCCGCAGCCTGGAGATATCGCCTGGATGCTCTCGGCCACAGCTCTAGTGCTGTTAATGATTCCTGGCGTCGGGTAAGTCTTTTCAGCTCCATTCCACTGGTTTGGTGATCTCATTTGCTGACGTTTATGTCCATAGCTTCTTCTATTCAGGCCTGGCGCGTCGCAAATCGGCTCTATCGCTTATATGGATCTCAGTAATGAGCGCCGCAGTCACAACCTTCCAATGGTTCTTCTGGGGCTTCTCTCTCACATTCTCGCATACGGCCGGCCCGTTTATCGGTGACCTTGCCAACTTTGGCTTCCGCGATGTCCTGGCCCGGCCTTCAGTTGGTTCCGCGCATCTCCCCGATATGCTCTTCGCCGTTTACCAGGGCATGTTCTCCGCCCTAACCGTCGCTCTCGCTACAGGCGCCGTCGCCGAGCGTGGCCGAATGCTCCCCTGTATTATCTTCGTCTTCGTGTGGGCTACTGTTGTGTATGACCCTATCGCCTGCTGGACCTGGAACCCTAGTGGCTGGTCTAACAAGATGGGCGGCCTTGACTTTGCTGGAGGTACCCCTGTGCACATCGCTTCTGGAAGCGCTGCTCTGGCTTATTCCATGATGCTGGGCAAGCGTAGTGGCCATGGAACACATGAGCTGAACTATCGCCCTCACAATACCACTCATATTGTGACAGGAACAGTCTTCCTTTGGGTCGGATGGTTTGGTTTCAATGCCGGCTCTGCCCTCTCTGCTAACCTTCGTGGCGTAATGGCCGCTGTCGTTACTAATCTTGCTGCTTGCGTGGGTGGTATGACCTGGTGTCTTTTGGACTATCGTCTGGAGAGAAAGTTTTCTACTGTCGGCTTTTGCTCCGGTGTAGTTGCTGGTCTTGTCTGCATCACGCCTGGCTCTGGTGAGTAGATTATCATGTCAAGTAGATATGAGCTAACATTAGTCTAGGTTATGTTCCTCCTTGGGCTGCTGTCATCTTTGGTGTTGTTGGCGCTGCTGGCTCTAACTATGCTACTAAGGTGAAGTTCCTCCTCGGAATCGACGATGCCCTTGACATCTTTGCCGTTCACGGCATTGGTGGTTTGATTGGCAACATCTGCACCGCCTTCTTCGCCACTCCCAGTATTGCCGCTCTTGACGGCTACTCTCGCATCAAGGGCGGTTGGGTTGAACATCATTGGGCGCAGATGGGTTATCAGCTGGCCGACTCTATCTGCGGAGGCTTATATTCATTCGTCGTCACTTGCATCATCCTATTTCTTATGAATCTCATCCCCGGTTTGCGTCTACGAGTTGATGCAGATGCCGAAGTTCAGGGCATTGACGATGCCGAAATTGGAGAATTTGCATACGATTACGTTGAGCTTACCCGCGAAGTCGTCAGCGATATCGATAACGAGTCCGGGAGCCGATACTCGGCTGATCCTACGGCGTTCCACCAGTACGAAAAGAACCACATCCCTATGATTGATGCTCGCATGTTTGGTGGCCAGCCCGCACATGCCCCTGTGACATTTCCACAATGAGGATGTTTATGATAGGCGGGAAGGCTATGTATATTGAGTCAATTTGTATGCATCAAATGGCGCCATGGGTTTGGGATTGTTCAGTTATAGATACCCCGGTTCTTGGACCGAACTTGTTCGATAGTTTGTATAGTATGCAGTTTCATTGTTGTATAAGCCTATGTAGACACATTAGTATCAAAGGCAAAAAGCATATTTAATCTTATCCACGGACCTATCAGTTTCCGTGATGCGCCGTGACAAGTTCTTGGTGCTCGTGCTCATCCTTGATAATTAGCGGGTCAGTCCATGATTCAGCACTGAGCCTGGCGATTTCAGTGGTTCATGTATGAGACTGACCAATCAGACAAGATAGTCATCCTTCACGTTGGATAGCTCGAGCTTCTGAGTCTTAAGTGCGTCGTGAACATTGAACATCTCCTCTTTGCTCGGATGAACAGCCTGAACTTCTGGATTTGTACATTACTCTGACACTCACGCTCACATCACCATCGGTGTTTTATGGCGGGTATCAGCAGGGACTTCTAGTATATGACTGAGCCTCTGCACTTCAGGCCGCGATTCATTGCACAACACCCACGAGTCTCATATCCATCAATAAACACTAGAGCTTCATCATGACTTCACTGCAAGAGAAGACAGCTTTTTTCGAACAGTTGAAGCCAGTCTCTAGTGATGATGAGTTTGATGCGAACCAACAAAAAGAGAGGATGCGCTCTCGCATATTCTTTGCCGCCAAAGCACCTCCTAAACTACGAGCGAAGGAGCCTGTTGTGCTAGACCTCAACAACGGTGAATCTCAAAAGTCGAGAGTGACACCTAGAAGAGTCACTTCACTTCCGACGCCAGCACCTGCTGAAGGCACAAAGGTTATCAAAGGCACCCCGATGACAGCGCTCGGCCAAAAGAGCAAGCTTGGCACGCTCATGAATCAACGCAGCACTGGGGCTATTCTAGTCGATGATACACCCATCCCTGACTCAGCTAGGCAAACGCAGAGAAGGCTTCCTAGGGGCGTGTCTACGCCTGTGTTCCCGTCTGGACGAAGTCTCGGTCAAATGGTAGGCGACTCGCCTTCTCCGAGCTTAGCAATGAAAAAGCGAAAGCGTGAAAGTTCAATCAAACTCAGGCCAGAGAACGAGCAGATCTTTAAGGAGCTCACATTCTACTATATTCCTGATGATGATATTGCACCGGCTCGTCGATTGCGCATCATAAAGGCGCGCGAGTTTGGTGCGACGTGGGTACGAACACCACGCTTTGCAACTCACATCATCGTTGAGAAACACTTACAATACAAAGATATTGAGAGTGTGTTAAAGAACACGAACAAGAACCTTCCACCGAAAGTTGTCAATGAGGAATATCCCATTGACTGCATCCAGTTCAAAGCGCTACTTCAATGCACTCAGAAGAAGTATCGGCTTACAGGCCAGCCCATAGTTCAGGAAGAGGATAATCCACCGCCTTTACTGTCGAGCTCTGAGGAATCTGACAAGTCTTTACAAGTGAAACCACATCATAGGAACTCAAGAAAATGGGATCTCGTTCCTCTCACAGGGACGCCTGAGAGGAGCGAGGAGTCCTCCCATCGCAGTCAGATTGCTGAAACACCTATCCCGACCGATTCCCAGCCAGTCATACTTGATCTTGAAGATATGGTTTCATCTCATCCTGTGGGTGGTGAGAGAGCTGCCATCTCACGACAAAATTCCACGATATATGGCCAGGAACCTAGTGTTTCTATGCAGCCCCCAGATGATCATCATCATGACGAGCTGTCCGAGTACATCAAAATAATGTCGGAGTTTAAGGACCTCCCATTAGACGCGGATGACGACGACGCTCAGACAGTCACGGACTTGGGAGACGTCGAATCAGAAACCCAATCTCATTCAGGATCAGAAGATGAACGGGCTAATAAACGAAGGTCACGAAGAAAGACTAGATCTGGTCGCAAAGACATCGCCTTCGAGGATCGATTCTCATGCAATCCAGCTGGGGTAAAGGACGCCAAAGCGGGGAATCCAAATGCCCGCACAATCGAGATTCTCCAATCCATGGCTGATTACTACAACCGCGTGGACGATCACTGGCGAACAACCGCCTATCGAAGAGCAATTAGTATCCTGAAGCGTCAAGAGACGAAGATCACGACAGCCGAGGAGGCACAACGTCTGCCCAGTGTGGGAACACGTCTGGCGCAAAAGATTGAAGAAATCGTCACTACAGATAGACTCCGGCGACTCGAGTACGCCGAGAAAGAGCCGATGGATGAGGCCCTCCAGTTATTCCTTGGAATTTATGGTGTTGGAAATAGTCAGGCCCAGCAGTGGTTGGCTCAAGGATTCCGGACACTGGACGATTTGAAAGCGAAAGCGAAACTTTCGCCAAATCAGCTCATAGGCATCGAGCACTACCATGACCTCAACACTAGGATTCCGCGGCGCGAGGTTGAAGCACTGGGCACTGTTGTGAAGAGAAGTGCTCAGCGTGTTGATCCGCAGGTGGAACCCATCATTGGGGGCAGTTATCGACGAGGTGCAGAGACGTCTGGTGATATTGACTTTATCATCACCAAGTCGAACACCGAGTCATCGGCTGAACTTAGACCTTTCCTTGATAGTCTTGTCCAACGCCTAGAAGCTGAAGAATTTCTAGTGGCACGACTCGCATCTTCACGATCTGTCAGCGACGGAAGTAAATGGCACGGCTGTTGTGTACTCCCTAAGATCACCGGCTTCAACGACGAGAATTACAAACCCGTGTGGCGGCGTATCGATTTTCTCCTGGTCCCTGAATCAGAGATGGGTGCGGCTTTGATTTATTTCACTGGTAATGATATCTTCAATCGCAGTATGCGACTATTGGCTTCCAAGAAGGGAATGCGTCTGAATCAACGTGGTTTATACAAGGATGTGATGCGAGGACCGCAGCGAGTAAAGGTCACAGAGGGAGAGCTGGTTGATGGGCGAGATGAAAGGAAGATTTTTGATATTCTGGGGGTTAAATGGAGAGAGCCTCATGAACGATGGTGTTGAGGGACTCCGATTGTGAGATGAAGTATGATACACAGGTTTCCCTTGATCGCTCTTCACTGAATGAGAGGAGTGTCAATCGAGTTATAGAAGTACAACAGTGAAGGTGTCGCACAGCATAGCAGAGCCTCACGGTTGCGGGCAGTTCTGGTCTACCGAGGTCAAAGTGGAGGATTTTCGGGAACGAATCAAGAGTACCTGAATAGGTAGCGTGGAGTTTCGGGGTTCAAAAATGGAGGTGGGATCTATTTGAATAGGGAGACAGATTTTGAAGCATTCAATACCTTAGGCAGGAGTCATGAAAATGAAATATATACGTACCTGGTCGCCTCATGTGAATCTGAGTGACGTGAGATTTCCCCAGATCTTGGCCTGGAACTGTAACTTCCCTCGAACCGTCATTCACATGTGAAATCCCTTGCACACTTCTCTCCAATATCAACAGCTTTCAGTGCATAGCTCCCACTGCGTCATAGGCACCTACGCCCTTAGTGCATTCTTTCAGTGGGGAGTATTATTGCCGGGGCCATTCAGGTTCTCCGCAACAC
Organism: Fusarium algeriense; assembly: GCA_002982035.1. Taxonomy (NCBI): domain Eukaryota; kingdom Fungi; phylum Ascomycota; class Sordariomycetes; order Hypocreales; family Nectriaceae; genus Fusarium; species Fusarium algeriense. The sequence continues at coordinate 5,010 of PVPY01000408.1, read as the reverse complement.
AAGCCGAGCGCAAAACATCCGAGGCTCAGCAGACAGGTGACATAGCATGCATCCATAATCCAGGGCGCCTTCAAAACCCATAAACCTACCAACTTTATCGATACCTCTGAATCTATCCATACTCGTATACGACACTTCTGCACGTGGGATCTAACTTACAAAATCACGCGACGAACATTCGATGACTCAGGACTGAAGCGCTTTGCGACAAACACCGTCTCCTGACGCCGCGACCGACCTTCTCTTTACGTTCTTTCTGCCGCGGCTTGGGGACAAGATGGCCATGTCATCTTCACTGGAAGTGATAAAGGTACTGGTTTTATCAACTGGCGACGCGATAGAGTTTGCGCTGACTGGATCTGGGTAGAACGCGCTGGAGGAGATGGTTAAGGACCCGAGATATCATGATCTCTTGTCTTTAGTCAAGACGGCGCGCAATGGTATTGTTTATGGAACCAAGGTGCGGTTTCCGCATGCATTGGTGTAAGTTGATCCTACTCCCTCTGGGGACTCTTTAATAACACATATGGACAGGATGGTGTTCCTTTTCCGCTCCGGAACGTACGTTCGACCTCTCTCATGATAACCTACCGACGACACCGTTCTAATGCGCAATACAGATTCCCACAGAAAGTCAACCTGGTCCTCCGAGCAACGAGACACCACGCAACCAACTTGGCGCGCTTCGCCCTCATTTATAAGCTGACCATGCTTGCGCTCAAATACTTTGGCGCCGAGCCAGGAAAGGAGGGTACGTCATCGTCCCCAAAACTCAACCTCCAAAATATGCCCAAACTTCTAACTCCATGTAGGCACATATGACTCTTTTGTTGGCGGTCTTGTAGGCGGATACTTCGTGTTCGGCGGTCGTTCAAAGCGCACGGGAAAGATTTCATCGATCAACCAGCAGATCGTTATTTACGTCTTCGCGCGGGTGATGCTTGCCCTTGCACGTATCGCCGTGAAGCCAGGCCACGGATTCCCGTTCGTGTCTTCCGAGCCTCTCCATGGAATCATTAATCAGTATGCCTGGCCTGCGTTTGCGTCGCTATCGTGGGCTATGGTTATGTTGATCTTCCGATATCATCCCGAGGAGCTGCAGTCGAGCTTGAGGAGCAGTATGACATATATTTATAAGGACTGCAACGACTTTGACTCATTGCGGACTTTGCTTTGGCATAACAAATAGATGGTCATATAGGATTGGTTTTTCTGTCGGTTAGTTGGTTTGGCGTTGGGCGTGGGAGATGCGTGATGTCTTTGCATATTAGGATTTATGGCTTTTGCATTGCAGTCTTATAGTTCAGGCCTTTGGGTTTTTAGGAGCATGAGTAGACTGTGGATGCATGACAAGAAATATGATAGAGGTCAACCTATTCTATACTATACTACTTGCAGGTTAGGGATGTATTCATATGAAATTCCTCAATGTCGTACTCTGTATCGTTATAGAGGAATGTTTGCGATAAGCATACGCCCTCGGCTGTAATCAAATCCAAGTAACACATCAGAAAAAACCACTTCAGGTAGCGTACCAATAAATCTTATCATGAAAACTTGGTCTTTACTTAATTCTCCCATCCCGTAACCAAAGTCCAGCTTTAACTACTGACCTAATAGCTGCCTCAACCAGATCGCGCTAATCCGGCAAGCTACCCCGCTAGAGCTGACCCCTGCTTGCCCCTCCACGCTGACGCCTGCAGTGAGCCTCAACTTTACCTCCAGGCTGCTAAACCTCCACTTCACTCCATCATCTTGTCTACAACGAACTTAGGACGGACGTACGACCATGGCACCAAATCCCAAAATCGCAGAGGTGATATCAAATGCAGAGTCTTCTTCTGGAGAGAAAGGCCCTCTATACGAGCAGCTCCTCTCTGAGATCAAAACCATATCATCCCCGGCCACCGCTACCGACGACCTAAATGCTATCATCGACTCCTTCTTTGGCCAGTCGCTCGGCGTCGTGGCCACGCGAACAGTCCTCGCAGCTTTCATTGCGACACTCAGAGAATTGAAGAACGAGGATATGTGGATCGAGGTTGGAAATCGTGCACTCAACACCATCGCCGCTCAACCATCATCATCTTCCTTCGTCGATGCTGTCGCCACTATCCGTGAGCTCGTTGCTACGGCCCACGAAAGTAACGGCGACTTCCTCGATGCTGCCAAGACTCTGGCCGATATTCCCCTCGATAGTTCCCAGCGCAAAATCACAGATGAGGAAAAGGCTCGCACATGGGTCCGCATCGTCCGAAACTACCTGGAAGTCGACGATTCTACAGCTGCTGAGATGTATATCAATAAGCTCAAGAACATCATGCACACCGTATCTGACCAGGAACTCAATCTGCACTTCAAACTCTCACAGGCCCGTATTCTCGACGCTCAGCGTGACTTTTTGTCCGCATCTCAACGATATCACGAGATCAGCTTCTCGCCTGCCATCGACGAAGAGGAACGCCTGCATACACTTAGTATGGCGGTGAAGTGCGCTGTTCTGGCACCGGCTGGCCCTATGAGAAACCGAACACTAAGTCGCCTCTACAAGGATGAACGTTCATCGCAATTGGAGGAATTTGGTATTCTAGAAAAGATGTTCCTTGATCGGCTCCTGTCCCCTGATGAGGTTGACAAGTTTGCGGAGGGTCTCCAGCCACATCAACTAGCAACCACTTCAGATGGTTCGACAGTACTCGCCAAGGCTGTCGTCGAGCACAATCTTCTCGGCGCATCCAGGCTTTACAGCAACATCCACTTCGAAGCCCTGGGAACACTGTTGGGATTGGATGCCGATAAAGCTGAAGAAACTACAGCACGCATGATTGAGCAGGGCCGCTTGGTCGGACGAATGGATCAGATTGACGGTATTGTATACTTCGAGGGTGGCGAAGCATCTGGAGAGAAGGGAAGTGGGCGAGCAGAAATCATTGTTGGCAAAGAAATGCGAAATTGGGATGCCAACGTTGAGAGTCTGGCTGAGGAGGTAGAGAATGTCACCAATGCGCTGCAAAAGGAGTTTCCCGTAAGTACTCTAATTATTGACCCTGGCCTTGATTATCCTTGTACTGACTCTATATAATAGGAATTTGTTGCCACAACCCTTGTTGTATAAGAAAAAGACATATTATAACCTTCTACAGTGTACGGCGTTTTGGGGGTTGGGGTGATTGAGGGCTGTTTATGTCCCATGCATAGCACATGAATGCCTTTGGTTTTAGACTGGCAATGATAACTAGCCAAAAATTCTAGTCCAGATCTTTCTTGCGGACTACCACGTATCCTTCATTGATGTTCCGAGGGTTACCATCCTCTTCGTCGAACTGGAGTTCATCCTCCAGTGCTAAGACTTCCGAGGTTTTGGAGTTGGACGGCTGGTCGAAGGTACGTTCGCTCCAAAGGATGTCTATCAGGGCATCGGCGATGTGATTACCCATCCAGTCGTAGCCCTCATCTCGTAGATGGAGACCGTCATCCCAGTATCTCTCGCGATCTTGTTCTGACAGTGCATGGTAGGGTATCTTGGAGTGAAGATCAAAGGCGTAGCTGTCAAAGACCATCAGGTTAACTCATGCCATAGCATCGACTGACAGGTATAAATATTGAGACGAGTCATAAATATCATTTAGAATTCTTGTAGTATTATGTGACTTACTAGCCCGTGTCTTTGTTCTTGAGAATGCTCTGGTTGAGCTCATTTCTTGATGACATGCCTCTCTCGCCTTTTGACTGGCTCTCGGGAACGGTAAGAGCGAGGACTTTGGATTCTCTGCTCAGAGCGACATCATATATGTCTTTAAGGGCAGAGAATATGTTTTCCGGTGGAATTCTGTACGCTATATCGCTATATTTGCACATATCAACTTCTTTGTTTCTAGCAGAGGAGGTTTGCATAACTCACTTCGTACCGCCAAGGACAATTGTCCAGTCATAGGACTTCTTCTTCCCTATACCTCGTTAGCTGAGCCAAAAACTGCAAAAGTATTCAGTAATGACATTTACATACAAGCAGCATCCATTCTGTTTTTGAAGCGATCAAAAGAGGCAACGTCACCCGGCACACCATCCACATCGATTTCAAAGTCCACTTCGGGAAACGTCCCTGTGAGCCGATCTTCCAGCTTGAGAGCGTATGGATGTGATTCCATGCCATAGCAGAAATAGCCTGAGGTTAGAGAGTCTCCGAAACACAGTATACGAAGCGTCTTGCGAGGCATGGTGATAGTGACTTGTGTTCTGGTGGTTGTGTAAACGTTGGATGAGTAATGGCGAGGTGGGGTGGTAAGGTGATGGCGTATGTTTGGGGTAAGCAGGCTGCAGCGCGGAGGGTTTGCGAGAAGTTTCAACAGCGATGTGCTTTGCAGGTGATTACAAGAGTCCAATAGGCTTTGTGATTATGATTAATGCGTCTGAGTAGCTTAGAGTTTTGGCTTGGCTTTTAAATATTTGTCCATTAACGTCAGTGGTTCACTGTCTCGGTGATTAATTTTAGCTTATAAACTTCGCTGAGATTCCATCGCTCTTTATGCGATTCGTGAATGCTGGAGAGCCAATTTGTGAAACATGATACGCCAACACAATCCATTGAACAGCAAGTCAATCACGAGTCTTGGCAGTATGGTAATATAGAAAAGGAGTTCCGAGCAGTAGTTGAAGAGTAGGAGCTTGATCTCGCGACGACTTTGCTCAGTGCCTTTACATAGTATGTACCTTAGGGTAAGATAGGTAGGTAGCTTGTTTTTGTATCTAGATTGACGTCTAAAACCTCTGAATCCAAGTATGGCAATGACATTAAGACCTATAGCTTTATCTGTGTATTTAATAAAGATGTCTTATTAAACACTGCTCTAAATTTTCACAGAAAGATTGGTTTCCTGGATTCACTGCTTTGTTATTCAATATAGAAATAGTATACTTATTCTATTATACCAGCTTCTTTCCCATCAGCAACACAGCTTCGGTGAGATGGCCGAGTTGGTTATGGCGCCAGGTTAAGGTTAACCTTAACAC